>PITA01005169.1:0-113851 GCA_004023965.1 Spilogale gracilis | reverse complement strand
CAATAGAGACTGCGTCTCAAGGAGCTGACCCTGCAGAGGGAGAGAGGCAGACATTAACAAATAAACACCACAAGAGAAAATCTCCAAGAAAACTGGGAATCATGATTAAAATGGGGATGTGTGGTCTTTCACATAGTCTGTAATTTTCCAAGCCTCACTTTCAGGACTTTTCCAATATAGAAAAAATGCAAAGTATAAATGTAGAGCCTGTTTATGCGAAGGGGCTTATCATGACCGCGCTTAAATCATAAGACTTAGGAAATAGGAACTAAGCTCAGATATCACCTCCTCCAGGAAGGCTTTCCTAATACCACCTAGGCCACCTTTTGGCTTGGGTATCCTGCCTGTGTCCTCTCATCGTACCACATCCATGTCCCCAGTAACCGTGGACTGAATATCTACTGTACTGTCCTTCCCTTCATTGCCACCACCATTTCTGAACTTGCCCAGCTGGGGGCCTCTGAAGATGCAGGGGCCACATCTCACTCTTCTTTGAATCTACAGCACCCAACACATGCCCAGCGCCTGGTGCTCACTTACTTAATGGTGATCGCTCTGTGAATAGGAAGATAATAATTGTAGGGTTTTTTCCCATCTAACAAAAGTTGCCTTTGTTCCCCATGCTATGTTAAGTTTAAAAATAGGTAACAAAAGTGTATATATTCTTGTTTTTAGAAATGTGAATGTACTAAAACATATGTTAATAGCATATTTAGATAAGCATGCCTATAAAAAATCTGGAAGGACACACACCAAAATGCCTGCAGGGTTATCTCTAAGTGTGAAGATATGAAGTGTTGCTAACTTCTTTCTTTATGCATTGCTGTGCTGTTTTACTATATCACAATGAGTGTGTACTACTGTTGTAATAAAATACAAAGTTAATTGTGTTTAAAAAGGAAAGTTTGGCCGCTTCCATAAGCATCCACATAAACGGTTCACGAAGCCTCACCCTTACCATCTGAACCCAATGTTGACAGTGAATCAACCTTGTGAATCTAAATAATCCATCTAGCTTGGTAGCATTTAATGGTATTAGATGGGTTTATATTGCCCTTATACATATCTGTTTCATAATATTCAGAAGGTCCCCAAACAACACTTTCCTTGGAAATATTCTAGCAGTAAAACATAAATTACCTCTTTTCTGTCTCTCAGTCTCTCTCTCAGTTCTCCTCCTTAAATTTTCTCTGCTAATACTGGGACTGGGTGTTAGAGCCTCAGACATCTTAATGTCAGGCTAGACCTCTTGCAAATAGATGAGGCAGAACTAAGTAGCCCATTGCTCTGGCTCTCCCACTCCCTTCTTTGCTCCCTCTTTCTTTCATTACAAATCCCTTATTTTCTCATGGCTCTGTACAGAAGAGGCATTCATTTTCTGGCCCGTGGATTTCCCACCCGCATCTTCGGTCTGCCGGCCTTTCTTCCGTTCTGTTTCGCTGGGTTGGACAAGTGGACCGTGTTATGGACTAAGAGTCTATTTCTTTTTCCCAGAGGAACAATCACAAATTCTAAAGTGTGCCTCCAAAGAACAGGTCTAAAAATGAGGCGTCTTCTTCTGTCTCTGCAGCTGAATCCTCGCTGCCAGGATGGGGAAACAGAACAGCAAACTGCGCCCGGAGGTCATGCAGGATTTGCTGGAGAGCACAGACTTCACGGAGCACGAGATCCAGGAGTGGTATAAAGGCTTCTTGAGAGACTGCCCCAGTGGACACTTGTCAATGGAAGAATTTAAGAAAATTTACGGGAACTTTTTCCCTTACGGGGATGCTTCCAAATTTGCAGAGCATGTCTTCCGCACCTTCGATGCCAATGGCGATGGGACGATAGACTTTAGAGAATTCATTATAGCCCTGAGTGTGACATCGAGGGGGAAGCTGGAGCAGAAGCTGAAATGGGCCTTCAGCATGTATGACCTGGATGGAAACGGCTACATCAGCAAGGCGGAAATGCTAGAGATCGTGCAGGTATGTAGGCCTCGTCCCTTACAAAGCAAAGGGCATGAGTCGCAGGTGGGAACTGGGAGGCGCTGCATCTAGCACGGGGCTGGGTGCAGATGCTGTCGGTCCCAGCTTTGATTCGATCTGCCCAGTGTTTTTGAAAATGCTGAACTCACAGCTCCAAACGGGAGAGTACACATAAAAATGCAAATTGGTTGGCATCTCTTAGAAACTCAGATCTGGCAACACCAGGCCCTCATTCTTGCTTGGCCTAGGTCACCTGACCCCCACCCTACAGATGGACGTATACTCCTCGGCAAATCCTGCTCACTGTGGCCCCTCCATCCACCTGTCCCCATGACCTGCCCAGACGTCGAGCCTTTGGGGATACAGTAGTATCCCCTGGAGTGGTGTCTAATGACCAATCTCTGACCTGGGGTTTGAACCCTTCAGTCACTACCTCTATGACTCTGCCCAACTTAATTCACCTAAGTGAGCCTAAGTGTCCTCATCTGTGAAAGGGAACTGCCGCCCATGTTGTGGGGTTAGTTTAAGATTAGATGTGACTATCCATGTTCGGTGCTTAGCAGAGTGCAAGCCATGTAGAAAAGCTCATCGTCACCACCATCATTAATTTACAACTCCCTTAGACTCTTGAATAAAGGCAGAGATCTCTGGGCTGGGTTCTGTCTCATCAGAAATACAAGCATTGTGGAATCAAGTTAAGTTCCCCATCATCTTAATAGGAAGCACTCCATTTTATGTCCCCAGATCACTCACCCAGAGTAAACAGCCTGAATGGAACAGGAGAAGGGGCCCTGGTGTTGGCCACGTTTTCCCTGTCAGACCCCAAGGGAAGGCAGGGAAGGGACATAAGGTGTTGTAAGTGGCTGTGGCACTACCAGCTTGATTGGCAGGGAGTGGGACTCCAGGAGGAGCTCAGGGGCACTGAGACAGCTCAGGGGAGGATCAGGACAGCGTCAGCTGTAGGCAATAAAAAGGATTACGTGGGTGGGCTGGCCGTCACTCACCATCTTGGCAGGCGAATGGGCACAAGAGAGAAGCATCTGGAAGCAGACAGCAGTCCAAGAGAGTGGGCATTTGGCTTCCTGGAGGGCTCATCTCAGAAGCCAGCACTCATTCCAGAGCGTCAGGGTTCTGAGATAGAACTGCAGCCCCTGGGAGGACAGGTGGGGGTGCTGGAACAGAGGGAGGGGTGGAGCATAAGGGGACAGAAAGCAGTCCTCTGCTGGTGAGGCCAGGAGTGGTCAGAGGGGCACTTGCTTTCAAGGAAAGAACCAGGGAGACCTGGTTGCAGAAGTGAAGGTCAGAGCCAAAAGAGACCCTGCTCGACTGCTTTGTCATCGAGCCCTTATAGCTGAGACCTGGGGTCTGCTCCTGGGCCGGGGGCCCCACTGGGCAGTGAGAGGGACAGATGCACATGGAGCTGAGGGCAGAGCAGGAGTCCGGTTGACCTCTGTACTAGTAAACTCGCCTAGATTTGCCAACTAGTTCGTTCTGCAGCTCTTCCTTCCCCTGGAGCAGCGACTATCTGAACGTGGTGTGTTAAATTAATCCGTCAGAGCCAAGACCTTAAACAAGAATAAAGGATTTCAGGGGCACCTGTGTGGTTCAGGCAGTTAGGACATCTGCCTTCAGCTCAGATTGTGATCCTAGGGTCTGGGATCGTGCCCCTTGTCAGGCTCCGCACTCGATGAGGAGCCTGCTTCTGCTTCTCCCTCTGCTTACTGCTTCCCCTGCTTGAGCTCTCTCTCTCTCTCTCTGCCATATACATAAATAAAATCTTAAAAGAAAAAGATAGAATAAAGAATTTCTCCCCTCCTGCAAGGATGAATGCATAAAAAATATAATGTCAACATACAAATATGGGCAATATAGAAAAATATAAAAGGAAAAGAGAATTCTCCATATACCCACTCCACCTACAAAGAGAATCACTGTTATTAATTTTCTAATATTGAAAATAATATTTTCTGATCTTATTTCCATGCATTTGAAGCTATCTAAATGAGTTATAATGTATATGAAATTTTGTTTCTTGCCATTTTCACTCAACATAATACAAGCATTTCTCTTGTCATAAAAACTTTAATAATGGGGGCACCTGGGTGGCTCAGTTGGTTAAGCGACTGCCTTCGGGTCGGGTCATGATCCCGGAGACCTGGGATCGAGTCCCACATCGGGCTCCCTGTTAGGCAGGAAGCCTGCTTCTCTCTCTCTCACTCCCCCTGCTTGTGTTCCCTCTCTGGCTGTGTTCCTCTCTGTCAAATAAATAAATAAAATCTTTAAAAAAAAAACTTTAATAATGATATTTTAATAGCTGCATAATAATCATACAGTAAAATTTACTTTTTCTTCCTCTATGGTTGGAATTATAGCTTGTTTCCAGGTTTTAACAACATATGTGATACTGTGATTTTTAAATATAAAATAACAGATAATTCGTGTGCATGAAGCTTTTTCTATATTTAGGATTATTCGCTTAGAATGGGTTCCCAGAAGTGCAATTACTGGACCAAAGGGAAGGAGCACTGATTTCTGAGGTACTCATTGCTGTCTGACAAACTGTTTTCCCAAACACGCTCCCTGAGTGGGTGAAGGGTGTGCGGTGTCATTGCACTTTTCTGATTTTTCTTCATCTTTGCTAACTAAACAAAAATTGAAATTTCAAAGGTGATTCATTTTAATTGGCTTTATTTTTTAATTTTTATTATTTTTTAAAAAGATTTTATTTATTCATTTGACAGAGAAAACTACAGCGAGAGAGGGAACACAAGCAGGGGAGTGGGAGAGGGAGAAGCAGGGAGCCCGATGTAGGGCTTGATCCCAGGACCCTGGGGTGCTGACCTGAGCCAAAGGCAGATGCTTAATGACTGAGCCACCGAGGTGGCCCTAATTAGTTTTATTCTGTCTCTCCTTTTTGGGGGAGAGTGCTGCACTCTGCCCCCTCACTCCTCTGCCTCACTGCAGAGAAAGGGGGTGACTACCTTCTCCTTTTGAAGAGAATGACTTCCTGATTGGGCTCTAAGGGAAAAAAAAAATCCTGGTGGCTACTGTGTTCTCTGCTGTTGAACATTTTTGCGCAGCTCTCCTGGCTGCCCCTGGTCAGGGGTTCGGTAGGCAGTATTGATGAAGATGTTGACCCCCGGTCATGGAGAACCCTTCAGACCCCTCAGGCTTCTGAACATCAGACCATTCAGGCATCCGTTCACACCTACAGTTAAGCACCAGCTAAGCATCTGGCCCCCGGAATAAAGAGTGTGGGCAGGAATATAGACCGGATTCCCGGGCTGTGGAATTTGGTTTGCAGGGGCCGGCGAGGACGTGGCAGAGGACACGCAGAAGGGGCCAGGAAGCCCTTGCGGGGCCCCACCCTGTGTTCCGAACGGAATGTAGAAAGTGACCATAGAAACAAAGGGCCAGGGACGCCTGGGTGGCTCAGTTGGTTAAGCCACTGCCTTCAGCTCAGGTCATGATCCCGGAGACCCGGGATCAGGCTCCCTGCTCGGGCCTGCTTCTCCCTCTCTCACTCCCCCTGCTTGTGTTCCCTCTCTGGCTGTGTTTCTCTCTGTCAAATAAATAAAATCTTTAAAAAAAAAAAAAAGAAAGAAACAAAGGGCCATTCAGCCTCACAAGACATTTTCTCCACCCCTAAGTAGCTCAGTCCACTCACAGGTCCTCAGGAAAGACTCACAGTCTTTAATAAATACTTACCTACTCGGGGTTTCTGAGGAGGCTGCAAAGGGAAGCTTCTTGGAGTCTCCTTAATTGTTTCCTATAATCCCGCCTCCCCGATGATTAATATTCATGACCACGGAGAGGAAAACACTGCAGCACCCCGAGGCGATTTCCAAATTGCCGATGAGATTAAATTAAATTTAGAACCATTTTCCTACGCAGGGCTATGTTATTTCTATTCTGCTCCTCTGCAAACTGACAGTTCATGGATTCCATCTCATTCTTGTGCCAATCCTGGCTTGCAGTGACTGGTTGAACTGGAATGTGGAGGTTATTACCAGACTTCCTGTTCAATTTCTTCCTCTTTTCTCTCCTCACTCTGAAGGTGACAGCCTGCACTCCAGGCCCTATGCCCCGTCGCAAGAAGCCGTGTACCCGTGTGCGGTGCACTTTTGGGTGGGGGTGGGGGCGGGGCGGGTTCTAGCTGGTTGGCGCCCTCCAGGAAGGACCTCTGCAGACCTGCGCGATTTCAGAGGAGTCATTGTCTGTTGGGTAGCTGCTTTGTGTTCGGGTAAATCTATGTTAGGGGTTGATGAGAGGCGAGCCAGCTGTGGGCCCCAGAATCATTCACAAAGGATGTTTCTATTTGTTAAAGTGAGTAAAACCTGCAGCTTGATTACCATCATCAAGGTATGAATTCTTGGCTGAATTTCTGCTCCTCCAAGACTCAGAAATTCAAGCAGTTTAATAAAATGCGAATTCATGGTGTTCACTGACAGACCCTAAAAACTGGTCAGGGTGTAGATTGGGGTCCAAACAAGTTTATAATTAGGCTGGCGATGAATGGAGTGTGGCATTCCATAAATTTTCTAGTTCTTCCTCCCCGGTGTTGCTTCTTGTAGTTTAGCTTTCATAGTCACAGAATTTTGTTTATGGTGGCGAGCTTTCGTCTCTCTTATAGAAGCTAATACTGAAACACACCCTGGGAATTTCCTCTTGCTGCTGTAACAGATTACTGTAAACTTAGTTGCTTAAAACAACACAAAATGGGGCGCCTGGGTGGCTCAGTCATTAAGCATCTGCCTTCGGCTCAGGTCATAATCCCAGGTCCTGGGATCTAGTCCATATAGGACTTTCTGCTAGGTGGGAAGTCCGCTTCTCCCTCTTTCACTCCCCCTGCTTGTGTTTCCTCTCTAGCTGTGTTTCTCTCTGTCAAATAAATAAAATCTCAAAAACAACAACAACACAAAGTTATCATCTTAACAGTTCCCCAAGTCAGAGGTCTGAAATCAGTTTTATTGGACTAAAATTCAAGGTGTCCACGGGTTGCATTCCTTCTGGAGGCTTTAGGGGAAAATCTGTTTCCTTGCCATTGCTGGTTTCTGGAAGCATTCCTTGGCTTGTGGCCCCCTTACTGCATGTCCAAAGTCAGCAATAGAAGATTGAGCCCTTCTCACAGCAGCATTTCTCTGGGCATCTCACTATGCTTCTCTTCCACTCAGAAAGACCCTCATGGTTACACTGGGAGCAGTCTATCAGGACAACCTCCCCTTACCCCCATCACAAGATCCTTCACCTAATCACATTTGCAAAGTCCCTTTTAGTATGTAAGGTAACATTGTCACAGGTTGCAGGGGGAACAACATGCACATCTTTTGGGGGGTTGTTATCCAGTCTACTCCATATGCCAAAATGCAGTTATGTTCCTTTTTAAAAAAAGAAAAAAATTGTGCTCTATCAACATCTGGATGAACAAACAAAACCATATGCAGATTTATTTTTAGAGCCTTAAATGAACATTTTTACATTCACGTGTTTGGTTTTTTTTAAGTGACAAATTTAGGAACATGGTTTAGGCTCAGTATTTTATTACTGCGTGAAAACCGCCTCTCAGGAGACATAAGCCGGGCAGGTAACAGCTCTGACCTTTCCTCCTAGCCGGTCCAGGTGAAGCCTTCCTGCCCTCTGCAGGCTCCTGTCAGCCCCCCTGGAGACAAGTCTGCGCCCACAGCACAGGGTCTGAGGGAGGGGCCGAGCGAGCGAGTGAGCGGGAGAGGGGCATTGCTGATTTGGCCACGAGTGCTGGACGCTCCCCGGGACATGAGGGAGCTCAGTAAAAGTGGGCTACCATTATTCTAGCACAGTCTCCAGAGCTAGGGCAGGATGTTTTCCTGCTAAATAAAGGGAAGTTGTTTCCTAAAGCACAAGGTGGTAGAATCTGTTATTAAGTTTTAAGTCAAGGGGCTCCTGGGTGGCTCAGTCATTAGGCATCTGTCTGCCTTCGGCTTGGGTCCTGGGGTCCTGGGATCAAGCCCCGCGTCGGGCTCCCTACTCAGTGGGAAGCCTGCTTCTCCCTCTCCCTGTCCCCCTCCCTGTGTTCCCTCTCTCACTCTCTCTCTCTTTGTCAAATAAATAAATAAATAAATCTATCTCACAGATATTCTGGAACAGACACTGGGAGTTCCTGACCTTCTTCACCTTTTGCCTTTCCTATCAAACACCAGCCCGTCTGGGAATAACTAAAACTTCCGGGCTACTCTGATGCTCACAGGACTGTGATAAAAGAAAAGAATGATCAGCTTTCCAGGAGAGAACGCGGTTGGCACCAGGAACCGACCCCCCCGCCCCCCAGCTCGAACTGTTGCTCTGAGCTCACAGGCAAATGTCAGGCCTTGGGACTCTTTGGGGGAGGACCTGGCTGGATTGCTTCTCAAGTTCAAGTGAGAGACTTTCTGAGAGGATATACACAGGCTGACATAATGTTACCCGCAACAGTCCTCAGGAAACTTACTTTGAAAACTAGGTTGGAAATTTTCTAACTAGCGTATTTATTACTTAGATGTTAATGATCACTTCGAAAATATTGGTGTTCAAATCATTATTGTCTCGAGAGTCAGACTGTCCCTCCTCGTTGTGACGCAGGGTTAACTGGCATTTTAAATGAAGGCAGGGTAGACATCAGGACTCCCTTACCTAGCTTTTCTTGCCTTTCAAATGAGTGCACACTGAGGGAAGGAGACCAAGCCCATCCTGGCAGTTCATCACGGAAGATTTCATTTCTGGTTCTTTTTAGCTGTATTGGAACATTTTTTTTTCTCATTCCCTCATGTGATGAAATGCTCGTATACCTACACAGCAACCAGATGAGGGGATAGTGGCCGCCAGGCAAATGTCTACCCTCCGGGAGGACCAAACAACGGCACGGATTAGCCCCAGCTGGTGGCAAGTCACCTGCCCATTTGTGTCTGTGCCTCTGAGGACCAAAGTGAGGACCAGAGAAACTTCGTTACCTTCTTTCAGAGCCACTTCCTGAGTGGTACTTGCATTTTTTCTCCTGATCATCTTCCTAAATTGGTGTTGTAGATATACTTTATCAATTTTGATATGTTCCTTGGAGACCTAAACACTGACCTCTTTTGATACCAGGGGGAAACAAAAGTGGACAATGGAATAAGAGCTTCTAACCCATTGTGATATGGCCCCCTGGAATCCAGCTGCACACCCTTGCCTAATTCCCAGTTTTGAATGTGGACCATAGATGTGACCCTGGAATGCAACTTAGATTTCTTTTGTGGAGGAAGCTCTGAAGCAATTGCTTAGGCTAGTGACTTTCTCGAAGAGCTAATCTTCATGCTCGCAGTTGTGAGTGGTGTATCCCTTTCTTTCTTTTTTTTTTTAATTTTATTTTTTATTTTTTAAAGATTTTATTTATTTGACAGAGAGAAACGCAGCCAGAGAGGGAACACAAGCAGGGGGAGTGAGAGAGGGAGAAGCAGGCCTCCTGCCGAGCAGGGAGCCCGATGTGGGACTCGATCCTGGGTCTCCGGGAGATCATGACCTGAGCCGAAGGCAGTCGCTTAACCAACTGAGCCACCCAGGCGCCCCGGTGTATCCCTTTCTAATTAGGGGTTTAATTTTATGACAAGGGTTTAACTCTTAGTATGGAGTTTGCCATCTGGCGACATGAGTGAGGTGCCCCCTCTGGCCAGTCGCTCCCCTTGGCCTTCGTGGACTCCTCTTCTTTCTTCTGCTCCTGGAACATGGAGACTCCCAAACAGGGTTCTAGCTACAGCCTTTTGCTTCCTGCAGAAGTCTCCTCTCCCCAGTGCTTGAGAAGGGCTAGGCCTAGTGCCGAGGGCTTTCTGTGCTGTGTCCAATTCCTAGGTCTGCCGTCCCAAATGATCATCAACTGGGCAGCTTAGAACACAACAGAAATGTATTCTGTCTCAATTCTGGAGGCCAGAAGTCCAAAATCAACGTGTGGACAAGGTCGGTTCCTTGTGGAGACTCCTGGGGGTGGGGAGGGAGGGTCATCTGTTCCATGCCTCTCTCTTAGCGTCGGTGGTGATGCAACCCTCAATGTTCTTGGCTCACAGCTGTGACTCTGGCCTCTGCCTCCATCATCCCACGACGCTCTCCCTGTGAGTCTGTGTCCCGATTTCCTTCTTATATAAACTCTAGTCACTGGATTGGTTAGGGCCTGTCCTAATCCACTCTGATATTATTTTAACCTGATTACATCTGCAAAGACCTTATTTCCAAAGAAGGTCACCTGACCTTCTTCTCACCTCCACCAGATTCTGGGCGGACACAAAGTTTTGAGGGACAGTGTTCAACCCGCTGCACGTGCCTCCTCTCACTGAGTCCTCACAACAACCTTAGTAGCCCCACTTGATGGGGGAAACAGCTGATGACTTCCAGATCGCCATCTTTGTTATGTCCAACTTTTTTTTTTAAGATTTTATTTTTAAGTCATCTCTATAAACACCACAGGGGGCTGTAACTCACAACCCCGAGATCAAGGCTGCACCCTCCAGCGATCGAGCCAGCCAGGCACCCCTGTCATGTCCTACTGTTAGTGACATTTCCCCTGAGCTGTAGCCCTGGTATTTTACAAAGCCCACATTCTGCAATCAAACTCATCAGTACCCCCTCGCCCCCCGCAGGTGAGAGTCTATAATACAACAGCTCTGGGGTGCCTGTTAGGACGTACTGAAAGGACTCTTTGGACGGGGCTGTCTGAAGCTGCTTTTGCATTTTGCTCTTTGTGTAAGATTGAAAAAGAACATTAACTGTCCTTATCTAGAAATGATGAGTGCCACCCCTGACTTGACAGGAGACAGTGGCAGGAGGAATGACACATTTCAGAAAATAGGAAGGAGGCCAATTGAATGGGTCTGCTGACTGCTGGCCATGGAGATAGATGGCAGAGAGGCGCCAGAGATGTCCGACTTGACAACACAGTGGACAAGTTTTGGGAGGGCGATGACGACTTTGTTTTTCTCAGGCAAAGTCTTCCATGAAACCTAATATAAGAACGGAGCTGCTATGGTTGAAAAGCGACAGAGCCTTCTCCCTCGTCTTCTTCCCTCCCAGAAAGCACCTGTAGCACCTTGGGTGGAACATTAGGACTGACTGAATGGGTTCTTCTAAGCTCGAACAAGAAACTACTTACACCATTCGAGAAACACAGACATCAATCCTCTTTCAAAAGTGTTCCCAAGAAAGATCCTCCTGGCCTCTCTCCACCCTCATTTCCTGATAGGCAGTATCCTTCTACGTGGGGTGCTGTTCTTTATCTGGAATCTAAACACAACCTTGTACTGAGTAACTTCTTCTGCCTTTGGTTGGTTGTCACAGAGCCTTGGATGTCCTGCCAGACCGTCCACCTTCTGGTGAAAGAAGGCAGTCTAGTTTCCTTACGAGGGAAGGTTGAGCTTTAACTTTTGGAACTGTGCCTGCCCTCCACTAATTCAACAACTTTTATCAGTGCAGACATGACTCCTTCTTTTCCAGCATCCCAAGAGGTAGTTCATTCAAAGGGGAAAAAAAAAGAAAAAGAAAAATATAGGCCATGAGGAAGCTGGTGAGAGCCTGGCCACAGGGCAGGCCTACATAGGGGCAGAGCCCGAGCTGGGCTCTTGGGTGTCCTCAAGCTCTGTGTTTACCCAGATTCAAGAATGAGGCTCTTCAAGTTTAATTAAAAACAGGATGTCCCTGCTGGGTCTTTCATTGACATTGCTAAAAATAAGTAGGGAAGTAGCCTGGCCTCTTCATGGTTTAATCCCATTACATTTGGGGAAGGGGGGGAACTGGGGCTAATAAAAGACATGATTTGTTTCAGATTGCTTTCTGGCCTTGCGTCTTCTCTCCCTGTGCTGGGGAGCCCTAGATTCTGAAGTTCTCGTGCAATCGGCTCTGGGCTGTTGATGCTGTGGGAAGGGGACAAAGGGACAGACAATTTCCCAAGTGTGGTTTTGCCGAGCTGACGTCTACTTACTCATCTTGGGACCATTGGGATTTGTCACCTCAGCTCTTCGCTCACTGCTCTGGTGCCACACACGTCATAGACCTGGTTTGGTGAATAATCCACTAATCCCTGTCTGTGAGTTGATATGCATTTAAAAAAAATCTAGTCTATAGTTAGGAAAGAGCTGTCTGGAATGCAAGCCGTTGCTTCCTCCTCAGCCCTACAATACATTCACACACTGTGCCCTTGCCCCATTCCAGAAGTCCTGTTTGCAGATATACTCTGTGAAGGCATCCTGACTTTCTTTGTTGTTTTGGCTTGGGTTTTGATTTTTATATTAACCCATCTTTATTTCTCTGTCCCAACCCCACTTCTTTGGCCTAAGAGCTAAAGACCAAATCTCTTGAAGGCCTTGTGTTGAATGTGGGGGCCTTATTTTCTCACACAAATCCATCTCTTTGTGTGGTTTTTCCCTCATTTGTTCAACCACAAGTATTAAGGGAATAATCTCTGGGTTAGGACACAGTTGACTTCCCATCAGAATTCCAAGAAGGAGAATTTCATGAGCCCCAACTCTCAGAGGCTGAGAGTTCCTGGCCATCACGGGAACCAGAGGGGGTGTAGGTGAGGGCTTTCCCAAGAGTTATTGAGGCACAAGGGGCGCCGGAATGGCTCAGTCATTAAGTGTCTGCCTTCGGCTCAGGGCATGATCACGGGATGGAGCCCCACATCAGGCTCCCTGCCTTTCTCACTCCCCCTGCTTGTGTTCCCTCTCTGTGTTTTTCTCTGTCAAATAAATAAATAAAATCTTAAAAAAAAAAAAAAAGAGCTATGGAGGCACCACTGGGGTCACTGTCCCTGTCTAAATGGGGCTCATACGAAATGGGGTGCTTTTGGTCACCAATGCAGAGTCTCCCAAGTGCTTGCCAGAGGACTGAGGAGATAATACAATAAGAAAGACTGTCAGTCATTTTGACAATTGACTGTCCACCACCTAGCACACGTAGACAATAAATAACTGATGAGTAAATTATGAATAACAATTTTTTCATTCACTGAACACTGCTGCCTGTAAGTAAGAGGCAGATTTGGGGAGGAGGTGCAAATAGGAAAATCCAATTTCATATCATGTCTTTTTGTGGCTTATTGGAGAATGACAGATCCCTTTATGTGCTCTGTGAGCCCCAGTAGTCCATCCTGACCTGCTTGGGGCCACAGCTGGTAGCGTGCTCCCCTGCACTCACGCTCTCCACCTTCTTGCCATTCTGCCTACCCAGGTGGCTAGGCACCCATGTCTTTCCCTCTGTCCTTTTCCTCTGGGAGCTCTCCGCTTCCCTCATCTCTTTGCTGGCCTCACTTCTCCAGGAAGTCGGCCGTAATCCTTGCAGCAAGGAAGGCTCCCCATTATATTTGCCATGACAGTGACCCCATGAGGGCAAGGCTGGGGCAGATGGGCCTGGCATGTAATAGCTGATCAAGAAATAGCTGGGAAATGACTCAGGGAAGGGATGAATGTGTGAACAATGGGGAGGGGGTAAACTGAGATCAGGAATTTTCTTTACCTGAGGTCTGTGGGGGGGCTTCTTAATCCACGGGCCCCTGAAGCTGTCTGCGACATGCGTACGGGCCCACGGGCTGTGTGCTGGTTTCTGAGGGGAGAGCCCAGAGCTTTGACAGACTGAAGAATTGTGGGGCCAAAAGGCAGGTCACACCACGATGGGCACTTTGGCATGAAGATTATTTTGAGTTAAAAAGCAGTTGAAACCCAGCAGATTCAGGAACAGCTCTTTACCTCTACCACAACTGCCTAAAAGGAATTCAGGTCGAGAATGTGGGAAGAGAACCACCACCACAGAGAACAAGGTTATGGTATGAACGAGGTCTGGTAGAGAGGGAGGAGCCCAGCAAGGCCCGATGGACCCAAGACCTCCATGTCCCTGTGCTGCCGAGTGTCCCAGCACACACTTGTTTTCCAAACATTTACTTTTTCATCTTTTTTTTTTTAAAGACTTTATTTATGTATTTGACAGAGAGAGATCACAAGTAGGCAGAAAGGCAGGCAGAGAGAGAGGAGGAAGCAGGCTCCCTGCTGAGCAGAGAGCCCGATGCGGGCCTCGATCCCAGGACCCTGAGATCATGACTTGAGCTGAAGGCAGAGGCTTTAACCCACTGAGCCACCCAGGCGCCCTACTTTTTCATCTTTCTGTGAATTGCACTTTCTCCCTTGGAAGTCCCGGACCTCTACCCCTTCTCCTTAAGTCAGAATGACATATACGCCTCATTTTGCCTGTCTTTGGAATTTCCATGTCTTTATGGAGTCCTTGTACGTATAAAATTAAATTTGATTTTCTCCCATTCGTTTGTCTCATGTCCCTCTTGAAGGGTTTTGAAGGGCAGAGGAAACCCTTCCTCTCCAACAGGATCTTTAAGGAGTTTCACATGAATATGTTTAAGTATGAAGAAAACAGAAAAAGAAAAGAGAAGGGGAAGGTGAGAAAACCAACAAAGGAAACTTTATAATGAGAAATGAAATAGAAAAAAATTGAGAGGAGGAAGAGCCTAAGAGAAGGTGATTGGGAGTGGGGGGCCAGTTATTCCTGAACGAATCCTCCATATTTAGGGAGCCCAAGTCTGTGCAAAACCCTGTGTTAGAAACCATCAGGAGTTCAATGAGTAGCTGGATCGGAGAGGAGAGTGTTCTGGGTAACTATAATTAGAGTAAATGGGGTGAAATGATCGAAGAGAGGTTTAGAATAGAGCCATGTGCTAGTACAGCAGAAGGGAAATTACACAAAGCAGAGGAAGGAAAATCCTGGAAGACTTCCTGGAAGAGGGGTAACATTTCAACATGCCCTTAACAAGTGGGTGGGATTTCAAGGAGAGCAGAGAGGGGTCGGTGAGCACTCAGATGAGAGAAGAGTGTAAATAAAGCTGCTGGTCCAGGAAACTGAGGTGGGGGCTCTTCAGGGTGTGGGGATCCTGACACCCTCTGCGAAGCATCCCAGTCAGGAGCCGTCCCCACGGGGCAGTGATAGACATAAAGCAGGTGCCCCTTGGAATCACCCAGTGAGGTGAACGCACTGAGAGCAGAGCAGACTCAGGGAAGGAGTCCGCCCCCAAGAAGTGTGAAGAAGTGCAGTGATGCAGCATTCCTAAGACTTCTGGCAAAAAGTAAACCCATCGTCGACCCACAAATGCCTCTCCCATATCATCTCTATGAAGCCTGAAATGCGTCAGCTCTTGGCCTAGAAGAGGCTGTCCTTGTTGGATCTAGGGGGATACTGATCTCCAGATCCCGTCTTCTTGTTGTGACCCTGCGGTTCCTTGGCTTATGAATTCACACGATGTTTAGATCGTGTAAGATTGAAATCCGTGGGAGGTGTGCATGTTCATTAGTTGGTGCCACCGATTCCCCTTTAACTGGGTCAAGTTACAGAAAGCTTCCATGGGGGAGCAAAGAAACCAGCAGAGAAGGTGCTAGATCTCCAGACAGCCCTGTTCTGGAAGGACTCCTGTGCTGTGCTGCTAACGCAACTGTTCACCTGGCCCAGGAGAGCTCAGCCCCTGTTTTCCCATGTGTAGAAAGAGCTCTATCCTGATGGGCTTTCCTGGTTCCCTCCAGGAGTCTGGTGTCCCCAGACGCATGGCCGTGGCACTCCAAGGCCAACACAGACGGCAGCACAGACCGGGGCTGGAAGGGACAGTGAGTAAGGGTCCAGGAGGAAGACAGCGTGGCTAGCCTGCTGCTGGCACACTTCCGGGAACGTCTGCCGGGGAAGCGGGCTATGGGCCAGGCTTATTCCAATGACACCCATAATCCGGGACAGGGCCCTAACTCTGAGCTTGACCTTTCTCCCGGGCAGAATCACTGTGGAGGCCATGCTGGAGTTGGGCAAGGGCTTTAGATGGGTTTCAGACAGATCCAGGGAGCCGGGCGTGAGGGATCTCTGATTCCTACGGGTCAGAACATGGGGTGAGTCAGTGTTTCATTCCTATTTTATTAACTGGGATAAGAATATTTATCGCCCCCTCCCCTTTCTGCAGAATTTGTTAGGGACTGGAGGCAGGGTTGATCCTAAATAAGACTCTAAAGCAAATAAGTTGAGCCTTTAATACCCATTTTTTTTCTCACACATTTCCCATTTGGAGGTTGTCTTTCCTCAGCTGTCTTCCTTTCTCCCTTCCTTCCAACTACCCCATGGCATCTGGAGCTCCAGAACTTTCCAGATTTTTCTACCCACCCTCTGGCAAAATCTTCTTTTTCCAAAACTCTTTCCCAGGGCTAAAGGTCCCAGAGAGAATCTGATTAGCAAAATCACAGTCTGGGGATGACAACAATGACTTTATATTATCTCCAAATTGAAATTGCATTTGACAATGGGCCTTCCGAGCCTTTACTGAGTAGCACAGGAGGTCCATGATGCTGGGGGAGACCCTTTCAGTACCGCTTACAAAACTCAGTAGAACGTCTGGTTTTGCTCATCAGAGTTCAGATGTACCCAATTTATCTCAAGCCTCGAGCTGCATAATTATTTAATGCAAAGCTTGGATGGCAGAGGGCTTCCATCTTGGGGGTGCCCGGCAGCTTGCTGGGAAGCGCGGGGAAGCAATGTAAGGTGATTGGCACCTATGGGTGGGGGTGGGAGAGAGCGTCAGGATGGATTGGCAATGTCTGCCTGGGAGAAGGTGCAGGCAGACACCTGCAGACCATCCAGTGTGTATTATCTTTGAGGGATAGACACCCACCTGTCTTTCTGGCCTGAGGAATGTCACCCTCAGCCTTGCTCCTAGAAGTGAGGTTCTCAGGACAGCAACAGCAGCTCCACACAGAAGCTTATTAGAAATGCAGAATCCCAGGCCCAATGACCTGCACCCCCCCAACCCTGCTCAGTCACATTCTGCATTTTCCCAAGATTCCCAGGGGATTCGCATGCACATGCCAGTCTGAGACGCGGGGGGTGAGAGGGCCTTCCTGGCGGCGCCTCACTGCTCGAGCCAGCCCTGCTGGCCAGGCTTCCCTGGCTGGCCACGACACGTTGGTTTTCTACAGCACATCAGCAGGCGTAGGACTAGCTCCCTGGGATACTGGGGGACATTCCCCTCGCCCCTCTCCGGGAGGTTTAACGATAAGGCTGTTCTGTTTTTGTCTTACTATCACGTCGTTTCTGTCCCTAGGCGATCTATAAGATGGTCTCCTCTGTAATGAAAATGCCTGAAGATGAGTCAACCCCAGAGAAAAGGACAGAGAAGATCTTCCGCCAGATGGACACCAACAGAGATGGTAGGAGGCCGTGGCGGCTTGGCTTCCCTCAGAGTGGGACTGCTGGAGGGCCTGGGGTCCCCCCGGGAGGCAGATGCCACTCCAGGTCAAGGTATGAGCCGCAAGGACCTGGCTCACAGCTCTTTGTGAAAGGGGCTCATCCCACGTGCTCCCTGGCAGCGCAGGACAGAGAGGGGCCACGGCAGGGAAAGGCCTAGGCCACAGCAGGCTGGGTCCCCGCAGGCCAGTAAGCAGAAGGCAGAGAAGGACTTGGTGTGATTCCACCCAGACCCTGCTGGGTTTCACCGCAGCCTGCCCAGGGGGTGCACTTGGGCTCTTCTGCGCATGCCCTATGGTGTTGAGTTTCCTGGAGCCACGTGGTCTTCCCCAGCCAGTGTGGGCCAGGGGAGGAGGGGAGTGCGGCAGCCAGCACGTTCCACCCGGAGGGTGCCACCCACAATTCAAAACCAGTAAGAGCATGCAAAACAATCCAAAGTGAAAAGGAAGGCTGGATTTCAAACTCAAGAATAGTGGACTTTAGATGTTGGGTTTCCAGATGGAATATAAGAGGCCCAATCAACTTTGAGTTTTGGATAAAAAACAAATGATGTTCGGGGCACCTGGGTGGCTCAGTTGGTTAAGCCACTGCCTTCAGCTCAGGTCATGATCTTGGAGACCTGGGATCGAGCCTCACATCGGGCTCCCTGCTCGGCGGGAAGCCTGCTTCTCCCTCTCTCACTCCCCCTGCTTGTGTTCCCTCTCTCACTGTGTTTCTCTCTGTCAAATAAGTAAAATCTTAAAAAAAAAAAATGATGTTCTTTAGAGAAGTATGCCCTATGCAGTATTTGGGGCACACTTAAATGAAAAAAAAAATGTTTATTTGAAATTCAGTATTGAAATTCAGTATTACCTGGGGCCAAGGGAGCAAGTCCCTTCTGAGGGCTCCTATTTAGAGCCACCGCAGCAGCAACTCGTGAGGATGGGACCTTCTGGAAACACCAGAAGCTGTCTCAGGGCCGCTGTCCTAAGTGTTGGGGTGGAAGGTGGCGGACGAGGTCGTGGCGCAGGAGAGAAGGTGAGAAGGTGAGCGCTTGCTGCCGCCTAGACACAGTGGGACCCTCCGTCCACGCAGCTGCCCCCAGCCCCCGCTCACCTGTCCTCTTGCTTTCTAGGAAAACTGTCCCTGGAGGAGTTCATCCGAGGGGCCAAGAGCGACCCGTCCATAGTGCGCCTCCTGCAGTGTGACCCCAGCAGTGCCGGCCAGTTCTGAGCTCCGCACCGCACGCATCGGAGAGCTGCTTGTGTTTGTCCCCTTTTGATTTTTCTTTTTAACAAAACTTTTTTTTTTTTTTTTTTTTTGGCCAATTTTGATGGTGATGCTGTCCCCCGTGCGGTCAGACGCACCTTCCTCCGTGCCGCCTTCAGCTTCCTCTGTCGCGGGAATGCCCAACGCGCTTGTGGAGAGCATGGATGTGCTGCCGGGCACAGACTTTGTGCTGTTCGTCGTTCTATGAGTTCTCATCATTCTTATTGTTATTTTTCTTCTGATTCCAGTATCTCTGTTCTCAGACAGAAGACTTGGGGAGGCAAGAGAGGGCATCGCAATCCAGTCCCAGGATTCTGTGGCAAGCTTCCAGGGGCTTGTTTGAAAAACAAAACAACCCACCTGGGTCTGGAGCCACTCATGCCCTTGGGGTGATGGAGCCAGAGGCTGGGTTCCCCGGGACAAGGGAGACTGGGGCCGGGCTCTGAAAGGGGCCGGGCTCTGGAGGCCTCCACTCCACCCTCCTCCGAGCAGGCTGTAGTGTCTAAGCTGTGAACATTTCAAGGTAAATTCGTAGAGAAGAGGAAAAAGTTGGCTCAGCTGTTTCTTCACACGGTTTACACTAGTTGAGCTAAGATGAGTTTCTTTGGAAATTAAACACAAATGGTAACTTATATAACAAAATCAGACCCATCTTGTTGCCTATTGTGATTAAAAAAAAAAAAAAAGACTGCTGTATATAAAATATTGGGTATTGCAGACCAAATTAAGTGTTTTGCCTTGTTTAAATGAAATGCATGTTTAGTGATCACTAATACAATCTTATTACCGAAGACTGTTTTTAGTAGCTTAATGTGAAGTAAGCCAACTATAATGAATGTCTATGTCTTGTTTTAAAGTCGTATCTGTCTTTGCACAAATGCACCAATCAACAGGTATATTTTATATATTCCAGAAAAGTACAAAGTCACCATGACTAGGGCCCAACCTTAATTTTGAATGCATTTCCAGAGTGGTAGTGTCTCTGGATAGGACAGAAGTAGGGCAGGTTTAAGTGGGACTTGTCCACTGGGGCGCCACAAAGTTCATCTTTATGAGAGATGTGAGGTCACAGTTAGCCCACTCAGCCCAGCAGCTCGATGGTAGTAGACTGGAGGTACGGTGTTTCTCTGAGTAGATCAATATTATGTCAACCCAAAAAAAGAAACCCACAAATTCTTGGGACTTCCCAATGGTTTAATTCACATTATGGTTAGGAAGCTGTATCCACAATGTTGACCTTTTCATGCCTCCGGCCGCCCTTCAAAGAGTCCGAGGTTGGGCAGTGAGTGAGGAAGTCATGACCCAGGACATCTGTGCTGTCCAGGATCCACTGTGGGGAATCCAAAAGTATTTTCCGTCACCATGTTCTTTGAATGCCGAATTCTGTTTTCAGAAGTGACAGTGCAAATTTGAGTCACTCTTTGGTGACCTTACACACACTAATTGGAATTGAATGTTAAGAGTAAAAATTGTTGCTCACAAGTCAGTCTGTCATATTTTCACAAGTAGTAGTCCTGGGGAAGTCCAAACACTCAAAGACCTAGATGGGGAGGACCTGCCCCGGGAGGAGGTGGAGAGGTCCCTAGTGGGTTTATCTTTAGCTAAGCTACTTCCTATAGATCACGACCCACAGAAAGACAAATGTAACTATGAGAAAGATGATGCTGAGCCCATTCTAACTCCAGGTTCTTCCTTATTACTTGAGTCCCTTCTAACTGGTAGCAAAAATCTGAATTTCTATGGTTGATCAAAATCAACCAACTTTGACAGATGAAATTTGGAGACCTAGACATGGAAAATCATCTTTGTCTTCCTCGAAATGTCCATTCCTCACAATGGGTCTCTCCTGAGACTTGCCAGATTCCTCCATGGGCCAAGTGGTAAGATCTGGGTTGGAGAACTAAGGAATTAAACTAAGAGGCAGAGGGCACAGTGAGTGAGGGGCCCAGCAGCGGTCCTGGCCGTGGTCAAGAGGTACATCCCATTGTCCCCCCACCACTGCTCTGGACTGAAGACCTAATTCCCCCTTTCAGTTCTCCTTAGAAGGAGAATCAGTTAATGTTTGGGCAAGCCCACCTACACTCTACCCTTGGTCAGGACATCTTGTTGAGCCAGACTCACCCAGTTCCCTAGAACTGAGAGCTGGATTGAAGAGCAAGGAAGAGGGGCTCCAGCTGTTTAGGAGAGAAAACAGAGCCAGACACATTGCTAATGAGTGCCGACATGCCTGGGATGTATGAAAATAGTCTTGTCCTGGCCTGCCACTGACCCTGTCTGTATTTTCTTGATGGTTGTTTTTTCCTTTTACTCCTTCCCAGGAGTGGCTTTGTATGTCTGATCCAATACACGTGAATTTGGCCAAGGAACTCTGCAGCACCCAGAAGGCTGAATGACTAAAGGTTTATGTGACTCCTTTGCCGGGCTGTTCATTGTCATTGTTGTGGTGCGGGACCTCTGGAAATGGAGTCTGTTCTGTCTGAAATCAAGCCAGTCTGTGATGTTCAAGGGACTGGAATAAAGTGGCTTATGACTTGAAGGACAATACAGAGTGGCTGACTGTTCATACCCTTGCTTAGGGTGGAGAAGGGTTGCGGGGGGTGCTGTTCCATCCCTTCTATGTGTCCCAGGGAACCCCGTCCACAAATAGATTTAATAATTTGCAGTTGCCCCTTGAACAATGAGAGGGTCTGGGGTGCAAACCTCCTGTATAGTCTAAAGCCCACATATAACTTTTGATTCCCCAGACTTTAACTACCAATAGTCTACTGTTGACCAGAAGCCTTACTGATAACATAGTCGATTAATTCCTATTTTGTATGTTATATGTATTATACACTGTCTTCTTACATTAAAGTAAGCCAGAGACAAGAAAATGTTAAGAAAGTTGCAAGGAAGAGAAAATACAGATATTGTACTGTCCTGTATTTATTGAAAAAACTCTCCATGTAAGCACACCTGTGTTGTTTAAACCCATGGTGTTTAAGGATCAAGTGCATATGTTTACAGATCCCATCATATGGAGTGGCCCCTATACCATGACTTCATGTCGCTCGAGCTTGGCATTCAGGCACATTGATTGTTTTGTGTGATCGTCTGGGACATGAGGTTTGCTGCCTAAACTTCTGCCCCGGGTGAACCCGCCTGAATGAGGGTCCAGGTGCCTATACCCCCACCCCCAGGTGCGGCTTCTGCCCTCAAGACACAGGAGCCAGGGGTTGGGAGGGGAGGCCAGGGCAGTGCTGAGCTCCAAGCCCTGTCTCAAAGCATCCTTGGTCTGTGCCTGGGCTTCCTTACTTCTCTCCACTCACATACTTCTCACCTCCCCTCCTTCCTCACAACCAGAGCTGTGAACTCTAGTCCATACATTAGGTGCAGTGGGAGGCAACTTCCTCTTCAGGGACAAATGAACATCCTCTTCTCCCATCTCACCCTCTCAGTTTGGAGAAGCATTAAGAGAAAAGATGGCATGGTGCAGACTCCACACCCTCCAAGCAAATTCAGATGAGGGTTGTTTTTTTGTCCTTGTCATGGCCCCACCTCCAGCATAGAATTTCATTCATCTAGAAAAAAGGGACTGAAGGCCAGCCACAGGAGGTGACTCATAGGCGGACCAGGCCTCCTGTAGGGATTGAGTTGGCCTGCAGGGGTTCTGTTACTTGAGTTTGTCCCTATGCCCAGCAATGGATACTCATGAGTACTGAACACGAACAACACCCTGTTGTTCCTGGCACCGACGGTGGAGTACCTAGCAGCCACTAACCAGATCAGGAGCCTGCACTTCTGCACCTGTTGGCCATTTCCAGCAAATTCCCGAGACCGAGGCTCCTATTTTCAGGGCATTGTCCAAATACCCAACCCAGGTGGATCCCCTCACAGCCTAGTCAAGGCATGGAGGGGGCACACCAGTTGAGGAGGAATCTGAGTGTTCCCCTAAGTGGAGGTAGAAAGACCACGAGAACTGTCTTTGGAAGAAATGGAGATACTTCACACATCCCTCTCTTGGCCCAGCACTCTGTTGAAATTTTGTTTTTTGAGGTGGCTGAAGAAACAACAAAAAGAACTTGGAGACTTGTATTTTCTGACTGGAATAGAATAGAATAGAATAGAATAGAATAGAATAGAATAGAATAGAATAGAATATCAGCTAAATCCACCTAAAATAGAAAGGTTGTTGCATAGTGAAGAGATGTTCAGGCCAAGAGTATAACCAATGTTACTTTCATGTCAAACAGGTTTCTCTACACTTGAGTGCTGACCATGACTTAGGTCCATGACTTAGACACTTGCCGCAGCTGGTGCTGATGTGCCATACATGGTCCCAGACATCCCTGGGCTTACAAAAAATGGTCATTTAGAGAACTTTCCAGGGTGGAGCTAACTCTCTAGAGCAGCTCAGAGGGAGGAAGCGCCTTAGTGCTGAGAAAAGAAGTCATGAAATAAGCCTATTCCAGGAAATAGATGGCATTTTTAAGAATTCTCTAGAAGGGATGGTCAAAATACTTCAAAATTCTGGATAGCTCAGCCTGCCGACCCTTATTAAATACTCAAAGCTGCTACCAGTCTGTCATACACATGTAGACAGACAGATGGACAGGCTCAGAAAAACTATCTTTGCAATACCAATATGTAACCACTTCACTGTGCTCCCACTGAGTGTTCAATGGTGACCCAGCAAAAAACCAAGTGCTATGGTCTCAGAGGTGTATGTTGGGGGGTGAGGGCAGGAGCTATTAGCAAAGAAGTAGGAGACCAAGCTCATGGTACAGCTGGTAAGTTTCGTCCAGCACCTTGAATACAATCACAAAGTAATCTACGTCTATGTCTACAGCAGAGCAGAAATCAAGTTTTTTCCTGAGTGGTGCATGAGAAGTATTTGTTACACAGGAAACAAGCGGATAATGTGCCTTTAGTGCCCTTTCAACATCCCCTTCTCTTTTGCTGCTTCTGGCTAACCAGAGGCCCCTCCCTCGCTGTTTCTCAGAAAAGTGTAGGGAAGAAGGACCCTGAGGACAAAAAGTGTAACCTCCTAAGGTGTTGACCAGAAGAGCCATTCAGGGAACATGTACCTGTAAGAGTAGAGCCCCGGTGAACTTCTATCGGAGACCTTTCAGAAGGGGTTGGCTGTGGTCACTGAGCGGTGCTGCTCAGACCTCCCCTCTTGAGACCGTGCTGCTGGAAGCCCGCTGGCCGACCAACAGGCTGCATCTGCAATCTCTTGGGCCGCCTGGGCATTTACTCTGAGGCCCACTCCCTGTGCTGCTCCCAGTGACTGCACGTGCTGGGGGTATTAGCATTGAGCCATTCTCGCCTTACATGGGATACTTCCTGCAGGTGATCTTCGATCGCAGCTTCTGTGGGGTCTGGCTGAGGAAGGCTGAAGCTCCTCCTGCTCAAGCTTCTTCCCTTCCTTTCAGAGGGGTTAGCCCACATGCTCTCCCTGCCTCCCCTTGCTCATTTCCCCTCTATCACTCACATGAATTCCCCCCAATAAATCTCTAGAGTGTCTAATCCCGTCTTGGCTTCTGCTTCTTGGAGGACGTGAACTGACACAGTGACCATCCCCTCTCTCCTTCCCATTGACCTTCAGATACATGAACTCAGACACTCAAGTGGGCAGCCTTCTCAAAGTGAGATTCACATTGGTGATTTCTCATGTTGTACAAGGTGTAAGGGTAGGAGGGGTTGTGTGCCTTAGAACTGGGGTGATGACAGAACCCCGACTCTCCGAGGCTGAGCCATTATTATTGCACTAACGAGGCCTGGCCACCTTCATTCTGCAGGTACATCACTACCTCGAAGGGCAGACTGTGTCTAACTTGCCTCTTTGTCCCCAGCCTGGGGCACAGTGCCTGGACTGGACAGCTTGTCACCCTCACCTACCTGACCTGAGTTCTGCACCGGGAGGAGGGGGTGGGGTGGCACACGTGGCCAGCAGATGTCACGGAACAGCAGTGCCTCGGCTGCCATGGGCCAAGGGAAGGGCTGCCTCAGGGCAGATGTGGAGACCAGCTGCAACCTCTGCAGGACCTGCGCAGGCCTGGGGGTCCACTCGACAGCCCATGTAGGCCGTGGAACATGGATCATGGCAAAAAGGCCCTGTGGCTCCTTGCTAACCCCATGATCCCTCCAGAATCCTCCATCAGATCCTACTCCCCCTTCTCTACCCTGGTCCAAGGACAGACGCTGCTGGGGGTGCTACTGGGGGTGCCACGGGGACTGGAGTTGTCAGAAGACTTTCTTGAGGCAAATTTTTAGCCAGGATTCGAAATCTGTGGACATGGACAGACAGTGAGACGCGGCCTGTGTGGATTGGAGGTTGTCTGGTGGATGATGGCGGAGACCACGGGGGCTCAGCAGGGCGCCGCGGGGCAAGAGACTGTCCTGATATGATTGGAGTTATAGTCATGTGGTTTTAGCCTCTGTAGAAACTGGTACAGATGAACTAAAGAGCCCAGAATGTTCTTGTGATAACTCAAGTTGGGGTGAGTGAAGTGGGAGTGAGGAAGGTAAAGGCGGGGGACAGAACCTACTCCCTGCCCTGAGGTGTTGGCCAAGAATAACCATCCTGGTGGCCCGTCGCCGTCACACTGAAGGCCTCTTAATCTCTTCAGCTCCCTTCTCATTGGGTGCAGCACAACAAATCCACAGGAAGACGACATGCCTGCTCTGTTGAAGCCTAGAATCTTCCACAGGCCACACTGAAGCTTCCTTCCAACAAGGCGAAAAGCCCCTGCCCCCTCCTCACAGAAAGCACCAGACACTGTCATTTACTTTGACGTTATGAATATTTATTTTTCTTCTTAAAAATGTACAAAAAATAAAATAACTGTATTTATAGTTTATAGATTCCCCCTCTCCCATTTACAAAACTATTAAGTTACATTTGCCTTTTCTTTTAAAAACATGAGAGCAAATTGTCAATCTATCAATCTCCCTTGCTTGTTTTTAAGGAAGGGCCATTCACAGAATTTGGCACAAACCCTCTGTTTCTGTTCATTTTCCT
Organism: Spilogale gracilis; assembly: GCA_004023965.1. Classification (NCBI taxonomy): domain Eukaryota; kingdom Metazoa; phylum Chordata; class Mammalia; order Carnivora; family Mephitidae; genus Spilogale; species Spilogale gracilis. Next base: position 88,393 of record PITA01005169.1, on the reverse strand, counting down.
AATTTTAAAGAAGAAGGAAAATAAATGTTTGATTCATTTCACGCTTTCTAAGTTTCTGGGCTTAGTCTTTTAGGTTCCAAGTCCAAGAGGACATCTGACTGCATTTTTCTGTTGGACCCAATTTCCAAACACCTGTTAAGTCTAAGCAACTTGGGTATACATACAAAAAATACTTGTCTTACATGTCCCTCATCTTACATGGATTTTTTTTTTAAAGCGTATTTATCTGAGCGTGATTAATCTGAGGGACAAAAAGAAGGAGGCAGTTTTTCCTATCTTTCTAGAGTGTTTCTGCTCAACAAATTGTGCTCACTGAAGCTCTGCTGGCATTTATGGTGGAAGACACATCCACGCTAAAGCCATGGGCACTCTGAGAATGCAGAGGGGATGGGGTGGGCGGGGGGACGGATCAGATGGGAGGTGATGCTGTGTACCACCCTTTGGGTATCACTGGCCTCACCTCTTTGTTCTGGTAGGTAGGGGTCACCACAGTGATTGCTTAGGGATCTGAAACAAATGCAAAAGCATCTCTGAGTTGTTCTCTGCCTAGGGCAAGACCAGCAAACATTTTCCCACAGAGGCTAGAGAAAGTAGAGGAGCGTAACCTGCACTCAATTTCTTTTCCCTACTCTGGAGTCTCTGCCCCAGTCCAACTGTACTTGCTATTTCATCTGCCAGTCATGTCTGAAGCCACTCTTCAGGCTAGGAGCATGGGAAGTGCATAGTACATCACGTATTTCCAACATGAATTTGTCCATCACAGAAGAGAGCTGCATCAGTACCCTGGAGGGTCCCCAAGCCCCCAAGCTGCTGGTCCAGGGCATGGCAGCCAACAGTGTGTGTGTGTGGCGGTGGGGGGTGGGGACAGGCTGGAGCAGAACTGAATCCAGGATGCAAACCTTTGGCACCACGGGAAGGGTAAGGTGTCACCCCCACCCCACACCTCCCTAGGCGCCCCCCCCCAACCCATTCAAATCCTCTGCAGCCTCAAGGAGAAACAGCTGGGCTGGAAGCAGTCCTTCCATCCCCGCACTCTGCCTTGGGGACAGACGGGGTGGGAGGTAGGGAGGCCTTGGAGAGAGAGGTCCCCTCCCCACCACCGTAAGACATCAAAGTGCTTCACAAACAAATCAAGGCTGGTACAGAGAACCCATCCTGGTGCAGGAGCCTGGGTGGAGGATGCATCTGGCTACCGAGAGGCTAGTGCTTCAGCCCACAAGGCTGAACGCAAACCCCGAGACCACCTACCTGCCCCGGACGGCTCATCATCTCCTGATCGTTTAAGGAAGCGTGTTTTTCTCCTCTATGTCTTCCAGGGCATGTGCCGGAAGACAAGACCTCTCTCCCATCCTCCTCTGGAGGCCACGCCCCCAACCCCCCCTTCCCCCCGCCGGGCAGCCAGGAACAGAGCTAAGCTGTTGGCAGGGCTCGCAGAGTGGCAGTCGGGTCTCTAGGCAGCCATGTGAGATGAAGGATGCACTTGTAAACGGTGAGGTGCTCCCGGGCCGCCAGGTCCTTGTGATCACCAAGGAGCTCCGCAGCAGGCCCGGGGCACAGCGCCCCACAGTCTCTCCACTGAGCTCCCCGCAGCTGGGGGGGGTGGGGCCTCACCAGGAGGCAAGCGCGGCAGCCCACAGAGCAAGCGTCCCTCTCGGCAGCCCCAGGGTCCCCTGACCTGCCCAGCACAGGGGCAGCCCTCAGGTGGGAAGCGGAGTTTCGGCTCTGTGTCTCCCCTAGGCCGGCGGCAGTTTACGTGCCCGCACACCACAGGGAAAATATATTATTGCCATATTATAAACACTGTGTACATGCGAGCCAGGCGTACCCTCTGGGTTACTAATTACATGGTAGCTGACCGTCCTCCGTCCTGTACAAGGCCCGGTGGCCACTCGCTGGAAACCCCGGCAGGGATTTAGCAGGATGGCCTTCCCCACAGCAACCTGAAGGTTTCTGCCCAGGAAGCGGCGTCCACCTCCAGCCCGCCTGCCTACTGCAGCGGCAGCAGCTCGTCTGGTCCGGCCGCTCGGGAGAAGCAGAGGCGAAGCACAAGGACCCAGACCTTCTCAGGCTCTCCGCGGCCAACGGATTGGCGGTGTTTCCCTTGGAAAGGGAGGGCTCTGGATGGTCCCATCTGGGGCCAGCAGTGTCCTGCGGCGTCCCGGCTGGCCTGGACCCTGGGCTCCAGAGCAAGGTGGACAATAAATAAGTGTCTGACGGGCCCAGCATCCCTTCCTGAGGGGCTCGGGCTTCGGCTCTAGTGGAAATCGGGCCGGGCCAAGCACGCCGGTAAGGAACAGGCTCTGTGCCTCGCCGGCTCCCAGCAGTCTGTAACAGTGGTTATGAGATGGGGGACGTGGGTGTCCGGGTTCCGTCTCTGCTGGGGAGGAAGGCACCGAGGGCCCCTGCCGAGGGGAGGCTGAGAGCAGGGCTCAGATTTCCATGAGTGTGATTTTGAAGCCTTCCAGCATGCTCTCCATGTTGAGGATGAAGGTGTCCTCGTTTGAGTAGTGCTCAATGATGTTGTCGTCCATGTTCACCAAGATGCTGCGGGGGGGACAGGAGGAGGGGGCACAAAGAGCCATCAACAATGAGCAGCACACAAGGGCAAATTCTAGGCTGGGTGGGGGTTCCCTTAGCTATTCTTTGGCAAGGGAGGCTGGGAAGGATGGAGGAGCGTGGAGATAAGGAAGGAAAAGAGGACCCTCATCGTATTTTCTTTCCCCAGAGACCAGTTTGAGGAAAAAAAGGGCTTGATTTGTCAGAACTAGTTCTCGTGACCCCCTGTTAAACGGGTCTTCAGAGATTACTGCCCCTTGCTTGATAGAACGGTAGACTGCGGCCCAGAGAGGTGAGCCTGAAATCACACCGGAAGCTCGTGACAGAGCCGGGTCCTACACAGGTCCCTACCTGTTTTCATTAAACCATGCTGCCCCTGGAAGATGCACTTTTCAAAAGTACTCCATAGACGGAGGAAGAGGAAAATCAACAAATGTGGCTACCCTTTGCTGAGCATGCCTGGTGCTTCTGAGACCCTGTCTTTAATCTTCAAACAGCCTTGAAGGTAGGCGTGACCACTGCCACTTTGCAAATGAGAAGGCTGCGTGCAGAGAAGTGAAATCAGCTCCCCAGGTTCATCCAGCTGATTTGTGGCTGAGCTAGACTGGAAACCGCTTTGCTTCACTCTGAAGCTCGCACTTTACCACGTAACCTACTCCTTGGTCAACTCTCCCAAGTGGATTTGTTTTAAGGCAATCAACATCTTCCAGGGTCTGTCCCTGACTTGGAAATCAGATCGCAGTCTGCCTTGGAAGAACTAACTCATTTGACAGCTATGTGTCATCTGGCAAGCTTTTTAGCCTCTGAGAGCCTCAGTTTATTCTGCAAAAATAAGAAAAACCACCCTGCTCTACAGAGTTGTAAGGAGGCATGTATTGAGTGCAGGCCCGACCCAGTGCTCCAGGGCAGAGCCACGTTACCCCCATCGGCAGGCACGTCCACCCTGAGGGTTTCAGCTCAGCAGCCAGACCCTGAGACACCCCCCAAATCTCACCATCAGAGGAACACCCTCAGCCCACTGCACTGACCGTGGAGAAAACTGTCATATGCATTTAACTAAGCTTGCCACAAGGGCTCCAGTAGAAAAGGTTTCCCATCCGGCTCCCAGTTTACCAAGGGCCCATCACTCAGAAAGTCTGAGCATCTCAATCAATTTCCTTTATGACAGAGGCTCAAAGGAACATTTAAAGACCCACTTTCTGCATTTTTTAGGAAAGTAGCTCCAGAAGTTGATTCAGTGGAAACTCTCCCCAGAAGGAAATCCAGCTCCTGCAGCCACTGCTCTTAGAATGTCACAGGCAGGAAGCCGGTGGAAAGCCGCAGGCAGCCGCGTGGGGAGAACAGTGCAGTGCCCACGAAGCACGAGCAGGGGCCCAGAGCCTACTGAACACCCAGTAAAGGAGCTGTTGTTCTTAATACTGAGAACAAGCAGGTCCAATGCTCATTTGGACCATTTTGTTAGTGATTACATGAGAATTCTCTATACACTGAATGTTTCCTGTTCTTCTGGTCCTGACACCAGTCACAAGAGCAGTGTGTGATTCTTTATGAACTCTACTCTCTGCAGAGGTGGGACTGTGCCCCCTCCCCAGTGTCCTCTCCACTCTGGACCTTCTATTCCACCGGCTCATCCTGTCCTCAGAAGGGGACATCTCAGCAGACATCACGACAAGGCCCTGTCTCCTTCCCTCCCTCTCTTACTGAGATCTTCCAAATGCCTTCAGTGCACAAGCTGCTCAGTGAGCCTTTGTAAGAAGACACACAATGTCCATCAAAGGTGGACAGGACTAACAGAAGGTAGGCACCATCTTTTTTTTTTTTTTAAAGGCACTATGTAAATTGATCTGATCTGGAAGCCAGTTTAAATTGTTCCTTTCTTACCCTTTTTTGCTTTTCTTGTAAAGCTTTGTGATCTTCTCCACAGGCAGCCCGTACTTGTCAGATATCTGTAACACCAGTAAGAGAAAGGCAGGTGAGTGTGGTAGGGGAGGCTAAGCAGAGGCGGGAGGGAAAGCTCAGTTTCACTTTCTTGGAAATCCTCCTAGATGTCTGTGTCCCTTCACTCAGGAGTCAGGCTCCCAGGATGCCCCGGGTGCAAGGCTCTCCCTTGGACAAACCTTTAATCATTCAACAAAAGATTCAGCCATGTGGCAACGTACGTATGATGGTGTCATCTCAGATCACAGTAAGAGATGGACTCTAAGTGAGATGTTGGATTAAATAAATAGCCATATTGAAAAAAAATTCAATAAGCTGGAACCCTTCTCCACTTCTTTTTTCTTTTTTAGTGAGCTTTATGCCCATTGTGGGGATCAAACTCACGACCCCAAGATCAAGAATCACATGCTCTACTGACTGACCTAACCAGGGGCCTCATCTACTTCTTACATCAAAGTAAGTTTCAGGTCAAAGATCTACATGTGATGGCTGAAACCATAAAAGTTCTTTGTACTGATATCACCTTCAAGGAAGGATGATTGTTCCCACAAAGATATGAAACCTGCAGAAAAAAGGTCAAAAGGTTGATAAAACAACAGAGAATTACAAATACCAATAAAGTAAAAACCACCACAGAAAGCTGACAATGACAAGCATGGAACTAATTTTCTTGAGTTAGAAAGAATTCCTGCAAATCCAGAAAAACACCAGCAATTCAATGGGAAAAGAAGGGACACAGTTTGAGTGATTCACAGAGAAAAACAAAATAGGACAATAAGCACATTAAAAAACTCCTCATATTAAAACAACAATAGGACATTACTTTCACGTTATCAGACTAACAAAACTAAAAAACTAATACAGCGTCAGCCAGAATATGAAAAAAATCAACTCTCGTATTCCATAGATGAGGAAGTAACAAGCTCAACCTTTTTTGAGGGCAATTTGGAAGAAGCTACTAAAATTCAAAAAGCATATATCCTTTGACCCACATATTCCACATCTAGTAATCTGGTCTACAGAAATGTATTCAGATATATGCAAAGCTTTGCAAAGCATCATTGTTCATAATAGAGAAAACAAAGATTTTTTGTTAGATTTTGTTAGATTTTACCTAACAACCATTCATTAAGCATGTTTTGTTATTTTCACAGTTAAAAGCCAAGACCATCATTTAAAAAAAAAATGTGGCAAGTCTACATGGGGGGAAAAAGTCCTGAACACACTGAGGGGGAAAAAAAAGCTAACGAATTCCCCAACAGTACATACAGTGTGACCCCATCTGCATTTTTTATGGAATAAGGAAATAGAGGCTATGTGAAGGACCTGCCGAGCTGTTTCCAGTGGCTAATGGAACAACGGACACTAGGAGAGCCTTTCACTTTCTGCTTTGTACCATTCCACGGTATATTCTTTGTACCATCCCTCTTAACAATGACTGTGGTTCACTTTTATAAATATAATCACATCTTGGAGATGAATTCTGGAAAGTCCACCTAAAAGCCTTTCCTGCTTTCTCTGTCCCAGATGCACTCTGCCCGCCCCTTCGGAGCCCAGAGGCTGGCGGGGCTCCCAACCAGCTGGGGCAGGTGGGGTCTGAGACAGGGATGACTGGGCAGTGCAGCAGGGGCTCCAAAAAGAGGCCGAGGAGCCTAGAGCACAGGCGGCTCTGGATCTCCGGAAGGGCTTATCCCACAGAGAGTCATAGACTCTCATCCCTTATTCCCCCTCCTGGACAGGAAGGACTCCCCACCCAGAGGAGTAGAACAGGTGGGCCAGGGTGAGAAGGCAACAGGAGCATGGGGACCCAGCGGCCCGCCTGCCCCATGTCACTGCTTCATGGACCATGGCCGGGACCAACCCCCGCACCCCACCCTGCCGCCACAGCTGAGGGCAATGAGCCCAGTATGTGAAATAATATGGCCTGGGGACAGTGAAGGAAATCAATGGCACTTGTGTTGAAGGCATTCATTTGAACAGAACATAAAAGACCACTTATGAAAATGGCACACACATGCAAAATTCCGATCTAAAGAGATGCTTATTGAACTAAAAACATTTTAGAGTTCAGTAAATGAACTGAAGGCTTGGTGGTCAATATAGCAAACCAATAATGTCTGGAAAGATCAATTAGAAAACCAACTTCAAAGTGCGGAGCCAAGACAGCACAGAGGAACCCATGAATGGAACGAAAGATTGGAAAAATTGAAAAGAGAGATTTGAAGAATAAACACAGGCCCTATGAGGTGTGAACCTCCAGAGTCCCAGATAGAGAAAAGGAACAGATGGAGAAGAGGAAATAATTAAACAAATAATAGAAGAAAGACCCATGTTTTTGGACAAGAGGGGTTTCCTGAATTCCAGGAGAGATCAATGTGGAAATACTCATGCATCTGGCCATTCTGAAAAGAGCTAGATCTCCAAAGGGTAATAAAAACATTCTGGAACCTCCAGAACAAGTCACCCCTCCCCAAAAAAGAACAGAAGAATAAATCTGGCTCTGTCTTCTCATCTGCAACCCCAGAAACCAAAGGATAGGGGGGTAACCCCTCTAGACTACTGAAAAAAAGGACCTCACCCCAAGAATGCTATACACCAACAAGCTATGCCTCGAGCTAAAAAAAAAAAAAAAAAAAAAAAAAAAAGTATGGTATCAAGGAAACGCAAGGGTTCAGAGAACATTTCACCCAAATATCCCACTGGAGGAACATATGGGCAGAAGAAAATTACACAGGAAATGCATCAAGAGGGAGACTTCAGCCAGGCAAAGGGGGAAAGACAACAAGCAACCAATAAATAGAAACTCCTCATCCACCATCTCTCCACATAGTATTGATATATATGTAACTAAAGACACACAATTATAGATCTATATATAACTGTGTGTATGTTTATATAGATGGAGTGAGGATGCAAAATCAGTAAAGATTCTCGAAGTAAAAAGGAGATGATGAAGGTGAAAATCTCACCGTTTCTTAGAGTGAGAGCATTGCACTATCTCAGCAATACTGAGAAGCCGGGAATTTGTGGGGACAGCGGGGGGAGCACCCTGACACGCTCAGGCTAGCAGGAGAAGCTCCAAAGCCTTGTGCCAAGGAGTGCGGGGGAGCTGCAGAACTAATTTAGGGAAAGTAGAGAATAAATGTGAAGAAAAGTTAATACATCTGCCCAACAAAAGAGAAAGCAAGCAGAAAGTACAGATTAAACTCAGTAATAAAGAAAAGGTAAATGGAAGGAAGAAAATCAAGTCTCTCAGTCATTATTTCAAATGAGATGAATGGCGTTTTTCCACTGAACTGCATTTTTCCATTGAAAGAGTGTCAGAGTAGGTAAAAAAAAAAAAAGAAGTTAAAAGAAGCATAAGAAAGAAAGAGAATCAGCTGGATGTTCAGCAGAAAAACACTTAACAGGATGCAATAAATAAAGAGGCGCAGGCTGGGGGCCGGAGGCTGCTCCCAAATACACACAAACAGCAGGAGAGTGGGAGTGAGGAGACTCGGGGGAGACAAGGCCGGAGTCAAGGTTGATGAGGTCAGAATGGATACTATGTAATGATAAAAAGCACAGGGCGTGAAAAGGAATAGCAACCGTAACCGTGCATTCATCCAATAGCACAGCGCGATTACACACCATCTACAGATGGAAGGCCAACCTGCGAGAACATCCAGGGTGGGAAACTTGAGCACACCTCTTTCAGAAGTGGACAAATCTAAGACAAACAAGTAAGAACAGCTAAATATAACTGATATGCTAGATTTAATATTTTACACTCACACACATCTCCTAAAGAGAATCTATCATGTGTTGGACCACAAAGATAAGGCAAATTACGTCAGCATCCAATAAAATACAAATACAGAATTTAAGGTTTCCAGAAATGCTTAATTACTTGGAAGTACAATAGTCCCTCCTTATCTGTGGGGGCTACATTCCAAGACCCCCAGTGGATGCCCAAAGCCTCGGACAGCACCAAACCCCATATGTACCATGTTTCCCCTGCACATACATATGATAAAGATTAATTTATAAAATAGGCGCAGTTAAGTTACTGTTAAGAGATTAACAGTAATAAACCAGAATACTGTAATTAAAAATTGCACTGTAATAAAAGTTATATAAAGTGGTCTCTCCCAAAATACCTTGTTATACTGCACTCGCTCTTCTTTAAGTGACGATGTATGATGATAAAATGTGACCAAATGAAGTGACACAAATGACATAGGCACCGTGACATGGCATTAGGCTACTGACTCTCTCAAAATACTCAGAAGGAGGATTACCAGCTTCTGGACCATGTCTGACCACAGGAAGACCGCAGCAAGCGAAACTGGGAGTAAGGGTACCCACTGTATTCCTACAGAATCCCTGGTCACACAGCGGCTCAGCGTCCCTAGCAACTGTCTGGGAAGATGCTATGCCAAATCTATCGAAATAAACTCTAACATGAGCAAGTTTCTTTGAGCATCTTTGTGCCATTTCCAAATCAGGTGAGATACTCTGAATAACAGAGGACTGACACCAATGTTGTCAGTCCTCCCCAAGTTCAATACCGTTTCCCTTTGGGAGAATTTCTACTTCCTTTCTCTCTTCTTCCCAAGCCTGGTACTTACACCATTTGTCATGTCTCCTGGTGTGTCCACAAGTGCACATGCAAATCACAAGTGAAATGCTGACGTGAGCTGGTTCGGCAGCGGGAGCCTTGCTAGAGGGACGCAGGAAGGCGGGTGGAGGAGTCGCCATTCCTCAGTCACCCTCCCCGGGGTTCTAAACCTCTCTCTTAACATAGCTGGTGCACAGGACACATGCAGGAGGGGCAACTCTCCTCGGCTTCATTTCTGGAGCTGCCACCAGCTCGGCACTTCCTGGCAGGGCTAAACCAGAGCTTCTTAGCCTGGTGTCTGCGGATGCCTGAAAGGTATGCACATGAACTTGGGTGGGAAAAGCTTACCTCTGCTTTGTCAGTAACCCTCAATTTTAATTTAGCCTTCCCTTCAGTTATGAGCACACAGTAATACTAGCAGTGCCCATGTTTTGTTACCAAAGGAAACTACAGATATTTTCATGTCATAGTAGAATTACTGCAGATTATCAACCACATGCATGCATCATACTGGAAGGACAGCAGTTAACAGTCCCGCCTATAGATCATGAGAGATAATGCATGACGAAGGGGCGCATAGACTCGTGGATCGCCGTTTTTATTATGACAGCAGTGTTATTAATATAATTGGTTTCCTTTATCATCCTATGTTTTTTATTGTGTACACTGAAAAACATTATTCAGAAAAGTGTCCACAGGCTTCATCACACCACCAAAGACATGCATGGCACAAAAAAGGGAAGACTCCCTGAGAAACATTCTGCACCGAGAGCTCGCTGTGTGCCTGGAGTCTGGCGCCCATGCTGCTCGTACCTAATTGTTCTGACTTGCTCGGCCTGAAAGAGTTGGGTTTTTTAATCTTTGGTTGGTGTCATTCAGAACTTCTTTTTAAAATAAAACAGGAACATTTTCTACCCAACATCACCAGACTCCTATCTGTAGGCTCCCCTCTTCTGAAAGAAAAGAGATTCTGACTCTTTGTCTTTTCTGAGGTTTGACTCCCAGTGTCCCAAAGCATGGGAACTACCTTGGCTCACAGATCTATTGAAAATTGTCCACCTAGAAGTACGCAGTTAGCATAACACCCGCACACTTCCTGCCTGGACCAGAGTCTGCCGGGAGTGGCGGCGGCAGCTAGCATGTCCTGCGTGCTTACCGAGTGCCTGTCGTAGAGGCACGTCTAACACTGTGTAGCTCTGAACTTGCTCCAGCCTCCCATCATCACAGGGGAATAGGTCCTTGCACGAGCCCCGTTTCTCAGGTGAGGCAGCTGCAGGTTACAGTCACTGGGTAACATCCCTGCTAGTAAGGGGCAGCAACAGACTGGAAAGCTAACGATCGGACAGTCTGATTCCAGACTCTGGAGGCTTAGAGAAAAATGTGCATAGATGACACTGAAGGGTGAAGCTGTGCCCTCCATACAACTGCCAAAGGCAGAGGCAGCTTGATAAGAGGCCACAGTGACACGGAGTCCTCCGCCTCCATGCCAGGTAAAGAAGTGTGCTTTCCCAAATTCAGACCCCTGGAAAGAAGTGATACTGCAGGATTAACATGTGGAAGAAGCCGGCCATCTGTCAGTGGGTTACAGGATTCCCTGCTGGGACCTGGATGATAGCCCACCATCAGCCCTCCCTTCTATGCATGGAAAATATGTGCCACATAACAGTTTTCTCAAATGGGAGAATTACTAGGAGTGATACTTGCTTTTTAATTTCTGCTTTTCAATTTATCTGAAATGATGACCCACTTTCATAATTTTTAAAACCCACTACTGATATTTTTAAAAACCCAAAAGACTTTCTTTACAGCCAGGAGGATCCTATGTCTTGGACATAGCTCACCCGTGTATTTTGGTTGTCTGATGATCTGTAACTTTTAGACTTGTATCTTGTGAAGCATTCTCTTTGCCCAGACACCTCAGGTAAGTGACAGGCAGAACTCAGAGACCGCCTCCCCACTGGTTTTCACCAGCGCAGGACTCAATGTTGTTGTCTAGAGACATCCAACGGAACAGCCTGCTCTGGAAGCCAGTAACTTTTACTTAGAGTTATAAACAGGTCAGTGCAGGCTCTAAGACGCACATTTAAGAAGCGGGGGGGACTCTGGCAAACACTCCCTCAGTGGGTACATCTGACCTGTTAGGAGAATCAGGGAGTAATGGCCTCTACGCGATGCACAAACGACTCAGGTGAACTGGAGAGGGTGCTGCTGGGTCCGTGAGCCAGATTTTCCCTTGTGTGCATTAGCTAGCTGCACCAAAAGAGAACATCTCTACCCTCGTCTCTAGCCCCTTTGGCCTGGAGGAATCTCACTCTGCCCGCTACCCCGTAGTGCTTACAGTGGTCTCCTGTGTATGAACGTACGTATCTGGGCATGTAGGCAAGTGCCCACCTACTGTCTATGTAGAGCAGATTTCTACATGCTACTTTAAAATGTCATGTAGATGAACTCAGTTAATCTTCAGAACGATCTGAGATGTCATTTTATCATTATCCTAATATAATATCCCACGTTATTATTATCTTCATTTCAGAAATGATGAAACTGGGCTACAGAGAGGTTGAGTAACTCGCCCCAAGTCACATCACGCCAAGTGTCAGAGCCAGAATTTGAACCCTGACTGTGTGGGATCCACCCCTACGCATACTACTTCTTGCCTAATGTTTTCTGTTGCCTCTCCTCTTTACTTCAGTTGTGATGAGCTGTGACCCAGAAAGTTTATTCTTCTTGAAATAACTTTATGGACATCTCTCTCATTAGCCTTCAACTGCTTGAGAGCTTAAGTTGGTTCCCCTGCTCGGTGGCGCTATCAGACCTTAGGAGACCCCCTTCCTGGGCCTGTCTCCACCTCTGCAGCATGGTGATGATGACACGTGGATTGCCATGTTCACAGGGCTACCATAAGGATCAAAGAGCTCATCAGGACCTACACGTGGCTTTCTGAGCCCGGAGCCCACGTGCTGGCTCACAGGGCTACACTGTCTCTCCACGTGAGTGTTGGCAAGCGTCAGGATGGTAAAATGCCACACACTAGTGAGGCAATGTCCTCAGAGAATGCATGCCTTGGAGACAGCTGTTTCCTACCCCCCCCAGGCCCCAAAGAAACCTAGTGGATAGCTACAGTGTCCTGCCTTCTTATTTCACGGTGCACTCAAGGCTTGACTCAAATAGGACCCATTGTCCTTGGCAACTACCCCCAAATTGTAGGGGCTGCTGGTGTCAGTCCTTTGAGCTCACCAGCAGACCAAGTCACCTGAGAATCAAGAACAGCGTCTCCAGCCCTGCTTGCCCATATGACCCACTCAATAAACGAGGACTGAGCTTGTGTTGGTAAAACCTTTCCTCTCCAGGTTTACCAAAGGGGAGATGACGTCAGAACTGCCCCACCCCCGATCTCTCCCAGGCCATGGTCAAAGGATGCCATGCACTACTCTCCCCAACACCCACAGCCAAGCAAAATGAGACGGTCTAACTAGTTCCCCTAACAGAGATCAAAAGCTCAACTCTGCTGCAGTCGGGGAGTGTAGGCAGTGGTAACTCAGTGGCTGAAAAGAGGGTTCAAAGAAAAACATGTCCATGTTCACAGCGGCATTATTCACAACACCCAGGGGGTGGAAAAACCCCGACAAATTTGGAAAAACAAAATGTGGTCGATCCATGCAATGGACTATTATTCAGCAATAAAACAGAATGAAGTGCTGATTATACTAAACCATGTCCGAAACATTATGCTGAGTGAGAGGTACCAACCACAAAAGACCACGTATTATGTGATTCCACTTCTAGGTCCGATCCCATGCATTTTAACATATTGTCTCTCGACCCAGGATGCTGTGCCAATGGAGCAGTTTTGCAGACCCACAAGTGATTTTGGACTGTTCCCTGGAAATCCTGTTGTCCCCATCACCACAAACTACCCAGATCTTCTACATCATCGTACAGGGAAAAAAAAAAAAGTGGGAGGGAGAAATATTCAAAATAGAGTCATATTAAGTTGGATGGATAGCATATGGATAAAATGCGAAATAAGTTTTCTTGAGCCCAGGTTCCCCAATGTTAGACTAAACTGAGGGTTCTAGTGCCCTAGAGCATGGAACTTCAGAATCTTACTTAAATCACCATATCCCAGCAATAGCTATATATATGTGTATGTCTCTCAACCAAAAGAGGTCATATTTTGGGCGCCTGGGTGGCTCAGTCGTTAAGCGTCTGCCTTCAGCTCAGGTCATGATCCCAGAGTCCCAGGATCAAGCCCCACATTGGGCTCTCTGCTCGGCGGGAAGCCTGCTTCTCCCTCTCTCACTTCCCCTGCTTGTGTTCCCTCTCTTGCTGTGTTTCTGTCAAATAAATAAATAAACTCTTTAAAAAAGAAAGAGGTCATATTTTTATTCTGGATTACACCATCACAGCTAGCAAGATACTTCCTAATTGTTTTTGTTCTGCACATATTTGGAAGTTAAACGTGTCTAATTTGGTTTCACACAAAGAGACAAATGAAAACTCACAGATGAACCTCCTTCTATGGTGTCTAACTCTGATCAGCCTTAAACTGACAGGGAACTGGCAGTTTTTCAAAGTTTCCATCTCCTTAAATGCTAATAAGCCAGGGTAGTGTGGAGAGCAGTGTTTCCCTATGCCTGTTTTATTTTCTTTGTAAAGCTCCTTCTAGACCCTCTCAAAGGCTGGATGTTAAGGAGCGGACTCCAGCTCCTCCGGAGAACATAGGCAGGTTTCCTGGGGGCTGAAAGGGTCAGCTGCTTACCGCTTCCATCAGGCCCTTCACCGTGGGGGATTTCAACATCAAAGCATCGAACACATCGTCTGTCTCCTTCCGCACATACAATAACACTGAAAGAGAAGCAGAGGGGAGGCGTGACCGAGGAGCCCACACAGCCGCCCCCGCTGCCAGGCCACTTCCTGTCACACACGTGTCACAGGCTGACAGAATCTGCGAGGTTGACCCAGACGACCCCTACGAGGGTGACTGCAGCCCCTCCACAGCCAACCTGCAGTCTGGGGCTGAGGGGCCCGTCGAGGGAGTAAATGGACCAGTGAGCCACACTTAGCGGACTGTGATGCTTTCCCATACTCTTCACATTGGAATTTCTCAAGGTGGGCCCATCATCTCCTTAGGGCATCTCTGTCTGCGACCTCTGTCTTCTATTTATTCACTTGCTCATGCAACAAATATTGCCAAATACCCATCAGGTTGTGTGGAGGCGGCTGAGGTTGCAGCAGTGATTTAAGACGTGGTCTGACCTTAAGGAATTCGTCATCCCTCAGAGAGGCAGGCGTTCCTCAAATGGGCAGCCAGCCAGATGGGGCTGGACAAGTTCAGACGGGAAAAGACAGAAGAAAGAGCTTAGAGGAGCTTGAGCTTTTCACAGAGGTGGGAAGACAGGGAAGGCAACTCCCGGCTGACAGACCGAGCGGACCACCGGCCCAAGAGGGAGCCAGGACATGTCAGAGGCTTGAGGGAGAAGCCGAGCACGGGCTTGGCTTTGGCCCCAGTCCTGCCTGCTGTGGGGCCCTGCCTCCTTAAGCCTCTCCAAGCTCTGGTCTTCCCTGAACGATGGGGTAATATCATCGTCCACCTCACAGGGTTGCTGCGGGGGTTAAATGAATAGTATCCACGTGGGGCACTGAGCACCGTGCCCAGCACACAGTAAGCACCACTCCTCCATCGTGGATGCCATCATGAAGCTCCTGTCTGGTTCTAGTGTCCTCCGTGAGGGTGAAGGTGGCCTTCTGCTCATTTCTCTGTACCGTAACAGTCTCAAGTTGGTCATGCACAGACGGGGGGAGATGGCAGTGACCCCAGACACCATTAGAGAGGAGAAGACACTCTCAGGGGACACCCTTCCTTATAGCAACTGCACTAGGCTTAGCTCCCAAAAAGAACTGGAAATGCCATTCACATGCGACCCTCCAGCACCCTGAGCGGACTGCAATCTCTCTCCCTCCTCCGGTGATTCTAACTTCTGGTTCTAACTTCAGAGAGAAAGAAAAGCGCCAAGGCCGCAGCCCCCTCCGTCTGGCTACTGTGGGAAGGGTGTGCAGCCAAGGAACCCTGCTCAGCCTCCGCCCACAGCCGGGTACCAGCAGGGCCGCCATGGTGAAAGATGGAGTCGGAGATGGAAATGAAACCAGCTTAACTCAAACTTCTGCCCCTCCCCCACGCCTCCCCAGGCCCCAGGGGACCGCGTTCACACTGCCCGCTTTATGAAGGCGAAGTCTACACGGGTGCACGAGGGCTCTGCCTACATTCTCTCTCGCAGGCAGCAGATGTTCAGTTTGTGTGTGACACAAAAGAGAAAAAACCCTTCAGTATTGCAAAGTTTCTTCTCTTTTACCAAGTATAAAAATAAGCTTCCAATTAAATAAACAGATTGAATGTATCTCCAAAGATTTCAAAATTTAGTCCTTTGGAGGAGTATTTCCAGTCTCCATTTCAGCTCAAAAGATCCAGTGGCCTACTGGCACCATAAGAGGTTCAAGGCCAGCGGCACAATGAGAAACAATGAGACCAGAGGACTCAGCTGCAACCAGATGAGGACAATTAAATTGAAAAGAGGGGTGGTGGTTACACTGAACATTCTGTAAGTTCACCCTACAAGACCCAACAGAAAAATGTCATTTCCAGCAGGCTGACCCTAAGAAACCCCAAACATGTTCCAGTAAGATGAGTACTGCTTCCACTGGATTTACAAATTTTTTTTCTTTTAAAATTCGTCTTTGAAGTAGTATGGTTGATGCCCTTGCTTCGGGTGTGGTGGGAAGGGGTTGGAGGCAGTTGGGCGGCACGTGGATGGGCTGCGGGAGTGCGGACAGGCAGGGCGGTGCCCCCACGCCCTCAGGCTGACCCGCGCACCCCCACAGCTTGCCCTGTGGGGGGGGGGGCTGCAGTTGCCTGAACAGTATAGCGGGGGCGGGGCGCGCACAAGCATCCCTCCACTCACGGTGGCCCAGATGGCAAGCAGGCATCCCAGACGCTCCGGAGAGGCCACAAAGGCAGACCAACAAAGGATGGCTTTGGTGGTAATTATGATCATTTTCTCTCCTGGAGAACTTCTAATAAATAAACAATGGGAACCACCAGTGACCCTGATTCCTCTTGTTTGTCAAAGACCAGCTCCGACTAGGAGCTCCAGGCAAGGGGCTCAGTAACTCCACAGTCCTTTTCAAAGGAAAGCCACTGGTAGCTTACAGCGCCCTCGTGTGTCTCTGTGATTTAGATGTTTCCAAGGCAGGAGACTTGCCCTTTGTCACAGCCCAATAAAGTTCCCAGTGGCAATTTTTATACTGACCTCACAATCTCAAAATAATCTGAAAAACACAAGCTTTGGGCTAGGCAGCATGCACTAAATATGGATGCAAGCTACAATTACTTGTCTGTCTGATTCTTGATTTCCATACAATTCTTCCTTCATTCTTAAGTATGTGATAGAAAGGCATCATGCAAGAACAAAGCTCAAAATGCACCTGAATATTTGATGGGAAACGTGTGAAGTCAATTTTCGAAAGGTTTAAATGTTGCTAATGTAATTAACACCACCCAGATATTTATGCTCTTTCCGTTTTGAAACACTAACTACTTATTCACAGTGAACAGACATAACGAGATCCAGACCTAATAAAAGTCACAGCTGTAATAGTGAACCCAGAGTGCTTACTATAGGCTCGGCCCCCGGGGGAATATCTGAAACCCATTGAAGTCCACCAGTCCTCACAGCAGCCCTACTGGCATGTACTCCTATCAGCCCTGTCTCACAGTGTGGACTCGAAGGAGCAGAGGGTCTCCCCAAGGTCACACAACTCAGAAGAGCCGAGGAAGGCTACCGAGGGGACGATCGTTATGCAAATCCTGTTACAACAAGCAGAGAAGAAATATAATTTCTCGGTAACAAAAAACTCACATCTGCATGGATGGCGAACACATTTAACAGGGCAGCCTGACTCACTGAGAGCCAGCGCGGGACATCTAAGACCTCTGGAAGCTCTTCCTGTAGGCTGCAGTAGGACAGGAGGGAAATGGCCATTCCCCACACTCTCCTCTTCCTCCAGGGAAGGACAGCGAGTCACGTACAGCTTCGGAAGGCAGAGTGAAACACTGACTCACTCTCACTTCGTTTCTTACTCTCCTGATGAAGTGGAATAAGACCCTTGACTGAAAGTGAAGAAGTTGTGCAGGCTCCTTTATCTGTCTGAGGTGAGCCGTTTGCATCTCTCTGGAACGATTCTCCATCACCGCTGCTTGTGAGACATTACCGTCTCATGTGCAGCAAAAGCTTCTTTCTGGCCGCGGACCTCACCGCTGGCTGATCGGTACCCTCAGTACCATTTTGCCATGGCAAGGGAAAGAACTGGTGCCCAGAAAGAATAAATGCTTGCTTAAGGTGCTCAAAAGGACAGGGCTGGAAGCAAAGGGGAAGACTGTGCACTTCCTGCGTCAATAGCCAATCCCCGGGCCAGCCCTGCACCCCGGGGTCTTCTGTGTGAAGCGCCCCTACCACTCAGGATGGGAGGGTGGGTCACCCTGCAATGCCAGGGGGAGGTACCTCGCTTCATCCCTTCTTCTTTCATCTGTTTAGAAGGTGCTGGACCAAATTCCTCTTCCACGGGCCTGAACATCCGTTTAACAAGGACACTGCTGCTAGAAAAGAGCAGAAATTGTTTAGTAAAGCATGCAGGGAGTCACAAGAAAGGTTCATGTACGTGTCTCACTCTACCTTTTCCCTTTGTACCATCCCTAGTTCTCTACAATTGGATCCACTTAGCTACCTCTGGCCTCTCCTCTGCGGGTCCCAAGTCATCTCTGGCTGGGGCAGAACACACATGCCAATATCTTTAGGGCACAGACCAAGGACATACTTCCCATTACTGAACCATCCACAAAGATGAGACCCCTGGGTTTTACCCACCCTGTCCTGCACCTAACCCTCTTCCTGCTCAAAAGATCTGGGCTGGGATGGGGATAGTAGGAGTGAACCCTGGGGTCTGTGTGATCTCCTAGTTATTAGCTCCTCCCGTACAGCTAGAGCCTGAGTGTCCTACACTCTCTTGCCAGCCCCTGAAGAGAACAGCGGGGACCCCTGGAAATGGGACGGGCTTCCCTGGCTGCTTCTCAGTTTTGAGGCTGCCCTGATGTCCTGCTGTTCTGTGCCTTCATCTGGTTGGAGCAGATGAGACCACAGTGGTGGCAGTTCCCCCAGAGACCCAGACTTCAGCCACCTAGCCCTTCCCTCTTCCTTGGGAGGGGGGGTTTCAGTATCCCCTGGACCCCATATGATGCTGAGTCCCCACTTGTACCCAGAGGAGCCAGTGCTGATGGTTTTGCATTTCCTCCCCAAGTTCCTGTCCATTCTGGGTACTCGAAGGAAAAGGAGGAGTCCTTGGGAGGAATGGAAACTGGAAGCACAGACTATCATTGAGGAGAAGTCACTGGCACTGAGTGTTGTGGGCTGTATGTGTGTGTTTCCCAAATCCACTCTCTAGTAGGATGCTGTTGAGGGGTGAGGGCTTTGAAAGGTAATTAGGACATGAAGGTGGAGCCACCATGATGGGATTAACATCCTAAGAAGAAAGGACTGCCTCGTGAGGCACAGTGAGAAGATGGCCATCTGCAAGCCAGAAGAGGGTTCTCGCCAGACACCAACCACACGGGCACCTGATCTCACACTTCCAGCCTCCAGAACTCTGAGACATACATTTCTGTTGTTTAAGGACCTGTTTGTGGTATTTTGCCAGAGCAGCCTGAACTGGCTTAGACATGGAGAAAATGCCCTATTCTTCAAGCCCCCAAGGGAGTCGACAGGTTTTTGGAAATTTTTACTCTCTTTGGAGATTCTTGAAAGTAGGCACATGAAGTAATGTCATACAGACAGATCAATGGAATTATTAAGACATGAACTGTGGGTCCAGACTACTTTGGTTACAAGCCCTGCTTTATGATTTACTAGCTATGGGAACACGGACAAGTTCCTCAACTGCCATGAGCCTCAGATTCCTTGTCTTTAACAGGAGGCTGTTGAAAGAATTAAACAAATGTGACATATATAAAACACTCACACCGTTGCTGAATATACTGTAAGTGCTACTGAGGCGTTAGAGATGACGATGACAGTAACAACAAAGGTGGAGAGATCAAAGAGAGATATGGAGAAGAATAAACCCGGCAGAGAGCTTGAAGGACGCCAAAGTTTCCATGTAGCCTCAGAGAGCAAAGAGTTCACTACGGTGCGACTGAAGGACCACGCTGGAACAGCTTCCTGCATGGGAGGCTGACATTCCATCAGTGCCAAGCTTCCAAGATAGTCCAAAATACTGCTAGACAATTCCCCTGGCATCACTGTCATTAAGAAGCTATCTGCCAGTTCTCAAGTCAAGCTAGTGGTGGGGTCCGGAGGTACAAAGAGCACTGGTGCAAAACTATGGACGGTCCAGAAAGTATTTCTGTTAATTCTAATAGTTTAAATTATTAAACCAACAATGCTTTAATTTATCATCTCATACGCTAAGTGCTCTGAAAAGGTCTCTCAATTTTTTTAAGAAGACTTTACATTTTACAAAGTACTTTTAATCTTCTTGGTCACTGAGGTCTCAGGAACACCGCGCGAGCCAGCCAGGGTAATGGCTAATCTTATCCCGATTTTAGTGAAAAGCAAACTCAGGCTCAATGTGTGTCAGGGTAGAGTGATGTGGCTAACAAGTAAGACAGGCTATTTAGAGAATGCAGCTTTGAGGGACAGCCTCATGATAAAGGTACTCAATAAATCTGAGATGATGATGGGAGGGTATGAGAAATGATACTAAGAATCAGCATTCTCTTTTATTCCCAAGGAAGTCAAACTGTGAAAACAACTAGAGGGAAAACTCAAACTCAAGCCCAGTGGTAATAGTTCACAGTGGTAATAAGTTGTTAGGGAACCGTTCCCTCTGTTTTCAGCTCATTGCCTTATCATAAAAGCAGATCATGTTATTCCACTGAGTCTTGGAAATAGGATGACCATGACCTTGGGAGCAGAAGATTAAAAATCAATTCACATAACTGCCAGTGACCAGTAGGTTAATAACAGGCGAATAGCCCAAATAACACCAGACATGTTCTCATGGTATGTGAGGGTTCTTAAACCAGTGATTTTCCTTTTCTCACCAAGCAACATTTATTTATATTCTTCCAGTCCTGCTGACTTTTGATAGCATCCCATCCTGAGTCATGACAAACTATGCCATTAAAATAACATCTTGGATAAACCACACATCTCTTAAGAGTTCAAAAATGCTTTTTCACACTTTCAAATCTATAAGCCTAGCACGAGTCAAAAGGTTTGTGTGGTATGGATTCAAATGTTTCATTTATTTTCAAAGCAAAGCAAGGAAAGAGGAGCAGGAACGACAGACCCATTTGATAGATGAAAAGAAAGAACTCAAAGTTCTGGACTCCCAGTGTCCTGTCCAATTATACTGCACTGAACCACTGTACCACTGAGGGACTAGAGAACCAGGAGAAGGAGCTTACTTTCTCTGATATCAATCTCTATCTCACTGGCACATGTGTAGCTAATATGTGGGGTGACTCTGGGTTCAGCAGCATATGAGGCCATTGCCTTGTGGGGTCAATCTCAGGGAAAGAGAGTCCCTGATGCATAAACAAAGACTGGCTAAGTCTCATCAGAAAAACCATTTGTAAAGGTGTTCAGGTCTGAAGGCTGGGTCTCTGGCCATACCTGCCAGGCTTAGCTGCACTAGCCATTTGTGTCTAGTGAGGAGGCACTGAAATAAAGGGCAGAAACGAGGTGCAGGCAGCATGGGGACAAGGTTTGTCTATTTCATATCTACATGCACTAATTACCATGTATGCCCCCAAATAGACTAAGCTTCCTCCCCCCTGTTAGCCTCAGAGAAGAGGAGGCTCTCCAGTTCAAATCCTTACAAGGTCGCTCACGGTATGGCACAGGATCTCAATTAATTTCAATAACAAATTAGTCTTTGGGTAACCATCCCCAAATGACTTTAATCAATGCTAATTTGGCATATTGATAGAATTCATCTCACAGAATTATCAAAACAAATGAAACCCACACACAGATTTAGTAACAATTACTACACTTAAGAGGTCAAAAATGCAAGTAATGTATGACTAGGTTAGTAGGCCCCAGAAGGATCATTTGAAGAGGAAACACAGACATTTCTGGTCCTGATGAGATGTCGCTGGTGGCAAGCCAATGTTCTACCCAAGAACAATGTGAAAACTGCATAAAGTTAAACAAACAAACAGAAGACCTCTTGGAAGTAGTGGAGACTGCTGATGGGGCAGTCAGGGCTTGAGGAACTGAGATCTCAGGGAAGAGAATGAGAAATGAGCTGATCATCCGTGAGCCACCTTTCCCTTGAGAGCATCTGCCAGTTCTTGATTGGGAGCAGAAGGTGAGAATCCCAGCTGAGGCATATATGCCAGGGCCAAAACGTCTGCATAGCTTTTGGCAATCTTATGGCGTTGAAAAAACAGAAATTGGTGTTTGGGGCTGCAAAGGCTTCTAAGACTTAGGGAAAAACTCCAGAGAGTAAGGAAGCACAGAGAAGGAAAATCGACAATGCAGTATTCCTTCCAAGATATCTGCCAAGTCCCTAAACTGCACAGGACAAGAAACTAAGAAATTAAGCAGAAAGTCCTTGAAAATCATAGAGGAGGCTTTAGTAGTCTCCTCATGCTAACGAGACAAAAGTCAGATTTCAGGTCCCACCAAGGAAGAGGGTGTAGAGAAAGTCCCTCAGAGGTATAGTCTAGGGGTTAGGATGAAGTAATCTGAGGCTAATACCAATTGCAACCCAACTTAGGGTCATTCACTCAGGCCACATACCAGAGCATAGGGAAAAACTTCATAAGAGAAAAACATGACCTTCTGTAATTTTTACATACATTGTTCATCATTCAACTAATGCTTATTAAATATACTAATAAATAGGACCAAGAGAAAACCAGACAATAGAAACAGGCCCACAGAAAACACACTTGTAGTATATTATTGAGTTACCAGATGTGAACTTGAAAATAGTTGTTATTGTGTTCATGAATACAAATGACAAGACATATAGAGCTGGAATCCATTAAAATAAACAAACCAATTGAGTGTAAACCCTAGAATTAAAAAGTATGATAACTGAAATTAAGAACTCATTAGGTCCATAGAAAATATCCAGGCTGACACACAGTAAGCAAAGAAGATGTACATTTCAGAAAAGCACATAAAAAACACAGGGACACAACAAAACATTCTAATACTGTTTCAAATCTCAAAGGAGAGCAGAGAGAACAGTTAAGAAGCACTGTTTGAAGAGATAACAGCTGATATTGTTCCCAAACTGATGAAAGACATCAACCCACAGATTTAGTAAGTGCTAGAAGATACCAAACAGGAAAAAATATAGAAAACCTACATGTAGGAACATCTTAATAAAAATTATGAAAAACTAAAAGAAAGAAAAACATTTTAAAGCAATCTTCTCAAACAATAAGAATGGGAAGGAGGGAGGGAGGGAAGGAAAAAAGGAAGGGAGGGAAGAAGAAAGGATGGAAGGAAGGAAAGAAGGACAATCACATCTGAAACAGTGACAATAAAACAGATAAACAATTTCTCAATAGTAATGATGGAATCCAAAGCTGAAAAAAAGTAACTGACAACCTGGAATTTGGTACCTAGCAAGAATATCCTACAAAAATGACTGTGGCGGGGGGGGAGCATTTATAATGAACAAACAATAGGAGTCAGCTTTGCCAAAAGTTCCAAAACAATAATAGCAACAAAAATATTAAACAGAGTTCTTCAGGCGGCAGGAAAAAAAATCCCAAGGAAAAACAGAAGTCAAGAAAGAAATGAAGAGCAGTGGAAAGAGCAAATATGTGTTAAATTTATAAAAGGAGATTTTAGTTCAGATCTTCCAGTTTGAAAAATAGCAAACCAGTATACAAGCATGTATAACTGGTACTAATGTAAGAAACTGATGAAAATATTTTAAAATATTTTTAAAAACCTCCCTTGCTTATCTGATGCAGTTTTGAGTATTATTGGGTGGGTTTTTAAATGCAATACCTAACAGTAAAAAACAGAACTATATCAGACCAAAAGGGGGTGGGCTTTTTAACAACTGCATATGGAACTACTATTATCATGAAATAAAAATTTTAACTAAAACAGGGCACCTGGGTGGCTCAGTTGGTTAAGCGACTGCTTTCGACTCAGGTCATGATCCTGGAGACCCGGGATTGAGCCCCCACATCGGGCTCCCTGCTCAGCAGGAAGCCTGCTTCTCCCTTTCTCAGTCCCTCTGCTTATGTTCCCTCTCTAGCTGTGTTTCACTCTGTCAAATAAATAAATAAAATCTTAAAAAAAATTTTAACTAAAACAACTGAAAATGGGAAACAACTTTGTGGCAGACACTTGTGTAATTATTTCTATGTTGTAAGAATCAGTGTCTGTGGCTTGGGATAAAATTTCCGAGCATAGTCTTGAAGATAAGGATTTAAAAAATGCTGTATCTCTACTCTGACAGTAGTGGGAAAGAATTCCCCTGAGAGACAGTGTGAGATGACATAAAACATAATTTTAGCGAGGAGAAAGGCCCTATGTCAAAGATGAATTGTACAGAACTTGAAAAAAAAGTGTTTCATAAAATGTAACAGACATTTCTGAATTATGTTACTCTTTAAACATAGGTTAATGAAATTAACAAAGCAAGTACCAGTAAATCATTGATTCTTTCGGCAATATCCATAACGTTCTAACTATTCACACTGGCCCTGAGTCTTAATTTATGTTTCCGCTCTTCCTTGGGAAACTGGGGGAAGCTGTCTTTTATTTTTAACCACCATATATTTGTGTTTTTGTGGTAAAACAAAGCCCATTATACCTTGCTATGACTTCATAGTTTGCTTAGCATGCCTGAGAACCTTATCAAAGAAAAGTACTTGGAGCTCTGTGAAAGCGCTCCTCTAAAAGAAGTAGTGAGGAATTCTAGAAGATTTTTATTTTGTGCCGATGAACATGGGGTGATGACTTTTTAGATTTAATATCATGTTGATTAAATGAACATAACTGGTGACTGGCTAATCTCTAACTTCTCCAAAAGGTATTGAATTTTTAGCAAAAGTGTTTGCTTCCGTGGTAGATGAGCACCAGAACTGGCTCTTTTTCTTAGCAACACCAGCTCATGGTCTGGTGTGACCATATCTACAAAACTCTCCCTCCCGCAAGAGGAAGGACAGGGCCCTCTGCTGGCATCACTCAGCATGATGAGTGATGTCACTCTGGGGAGCTGTCTCCCTGGGACCAAGCCACAGGGTTGCCCTGCACAACCTTTACCTTCTCCTAGCTTCTGTTCTCCTAAAGGTTCGGCTTTTGAGGAGATAATACAATGCAACCCCAAGGCGGTGTGCCTTTGAGAAGAAGCAAGGGAATAAAAGAAATTTTTGGAGAGCACTGTGGTCTGAGGATCCTAAGCAGCACCATGGTGATGGCAGATTCTTGGAGGGAAACCACTGTCCTCCAGACACAGGACTGCCCAGAACTTGCCAAGGGTCCCTGTGCCCCAAATGCAGTGTGAAAGCTACGGAGCTGCTGGACTTGAAGGGACCTCACTGCAGGCTGGAATGGGGGGCACCTCTGTGGGGACAATCGTGGACAAGAGGTTAAGGCAAGAAGGGTTTTTCAGGAACTAGAGGTCAGATGGACATGGAGACCAAATTCCCTGAAGTAATGAAATAAAATCACACTTCCCACCATGTGTGACATTTGCATAGCAATTCACGTATGTTTTCAAGGGGTTTAAAGCCCTTCCTCTTCCCCATGAGAGCCATTCATGAATCCCTGGCTAGGGCCCATATTCCACAGAATATTCTTCCTGTCTGGCTTGTTCTTTCCATTCTTCTTCCTCTCCCTCTCTTCCATTTCTCAATTAAGTATCATTTCTTGAGGACTTGAAAAGGAACCTTAACAACAATAATAACAGCTATGATTTTTTATTTTTGAAACACCTCCCACACGCTAGGACATTTGACATACTAATGCTTCTAACTCTATCAGGTAGGTATTATTATTTGCTGTGTTTAGATGAGACTCCAAAAAGTTGTTAGACTAAGTTACAGAGCTTGTAAAGGCCTGATTCAGATCACGGCTGGCTGGCTCCAGGGCAGTGGTTCTCCAACACTGCCGAGCTTCAGAACCATGTGAGGACTTTAAAAAGGTCTCCATACCTAAACCACATCCCATGCCAATGAAATCAAAATCCCTGGGGGTGCTACCTGTGAGTTATTTTTCAACTCCCCAGGTGATTCTGAATTGCATCAGGAGACCTGCTGCTGAGAAGTCGTGCCCAAAGCCTCTGTAGATACGTAGATCCCCTGCCTATGAAATAAACCTGCTTGGGGTCTACTGATGCCCAAACTCAGCACCAGCAGTCACCCCCAACACTCTATCATCAAAGAGGCAGGAGCAAACAGGTGTTCCTCTTTTTGTTCCATTTAGGTGCTTGGCTGCTGATGGCGCCCTATCCCACCTCATCTGCATTTCCTCTACTTTCCCTCTTTGACCACACTCAGCTTTGCTGGCCCTTGAAGCCAGTGGGCTGTACTGGGGAACAACTCTGGTCTGAGCACCAGTCGGCCTCCGAGCTTCAGCGGGAGGGAGCAGTGTGTCTCCGCTGCGCTTCCTCCTCTGGCTGGTGGCTGAGTGAATGCTGCTTCCCAGCGCTTAACCACACGCTTTCATACTAACCCATGAACTGGCCAGAGACAGCCCTGACGGAGGCCATGCAAATGCCAGAGAAAGCGGCCCTCCTCAGGGCTCAGTGCCCTGACCCCCTCTGCCAGGTACACTCATCCGGGCTTGTCACAATCCAGGTCCTGAACTCTAGAGGGTAAGCCAAGGGTGTGTCTTTATCAAGGCCATAAAGCTATCACAACGAGGGCCTGTCTCTGGGCCTCCCTGGCAGCCACAGGTCAAGAAGTAAGAGAGCGAGGTGACAGGGCATGATGGCTAACAGGCCACGGGGAGTGCCACTAGACTGGGTTCCAATCCTGCCTCTATCGCTGCCAGCTGCACGGCTTAGACCACGTGTCCCAGTCCCGGAGTTCCACTGCCCATTATAAAGTGGAGGTAATAACAGCATCTTCCCCATGGGAATTTGGGGAGACTTCAACACCACAATGCATATAAAGCCCTCAGTACAGTGCCTAGCCAGGATAGCTAGTGAATGTTAATTATTACTCTCACATATAACGACAGCCAACTACCAGCCACGTATTAACACTGAGGCCACCCACCGTGCTCAACAGAACTCTAATTAGATGTCCGAGAGTCATCTGGGGCCTCAGGCCTCGTGATCATGCAACAGCAGAGGCAATTCTTACAGAGGCCAAGTCACACGAGTTAGAAATAGGCCAACTAGCCACCTAAATGCTGCCAGCTTGCCACGAAGGACAGTGGAGACTGAGGTCAATTGCCAAGGGAAGTCTGCACATGAAGCAGCTCTGGGGTCTCAGGCACTTCTCCTGAGCTGAAGGTTAACTTCTCCTGGAGAAAGGAAGAGTACAATAGAGTAAGCAGACTGGTTGATGAGACCGCGAAGGTCACCTCATCCAAAATCTCCATTTTACAGCTGACAAAAGTGAAGGCCAAAGATCAAGGAGCCAGCCCAAGGCCTCACTTTGGTAAGCAATGGCCCCGGAGCAGAATGTGGGCTTCCTAAGCTCAGAGTCACTGTTCTTTCCATGATGCCACACTGCCCCTGGTAAAATATGTAACAGATTAGAATCGCTAGCGCTAATCTTTCTGCTCCTTCCAGCCACTGGGAATCTATTACCTATGTGCCAAGATAAAAATAACAATCTAATTAGGTATTTAGAAAATTCAGAACTCTAAATTTAGAAGTCAGATGCTGCGTAAGGTTCTGCACCTAACCAGCTTGGGAATTCTTGGACTCCTTTGAGATTCTCTACCCTGGAGGCCAGAAGATGGCACACTTTTTCTTATGTCTCTACCCTTTAAGCCAAAGGATGGCACACTTTTTCTTAAGTAAAGGGCCAGATTAGTAAATATTTAGGCTTTCCAGCCTACTTGGGTCCCTGTTGCAACTAGTCAGCTCTGCTGTCCTAGCAGGAAGGCACGGATAAGACATAATGAAATTAACATGGCTGTGTTCCAATTAAACATTAGGGACATGTGACTCTCAATTAATTTCCACTTGTCACACAATATCATTCTTCTTTCGGATTTTTTTTTTCACCATTTAAAAATGTTTGCAGACAGGGGTGCCTGGGTGGCTCAGAAGGTTAAGCATTCAACTCTTGATCTCAGCTCAGGTCTTGATTTCAGGTCCTGAGTTCAAGCCCTGCACTGGGCTCGACGCTAGGCATGGACTCTACTTAGAAAAGAAAAAAACATTTATTGACTGTTCAAAGACAGGTGATGGGTTGACTTCATCCTTGAGCTATAGTTTACCAAACTGTGCTCTAGGAAATGAACTCAGCAATATCTGTTCCATTTACTTCACCTTGAAATGTTTTATAAATAATTATATTAATTGCATAAGCACAGGGAAACCCTGGTTTGACTACAGTCTGAAAAAAATGATCTAGAGACTTCAGTTATAGGATGCAAGCCAAGATTTTAGTGGTATATATGTAATATACCATAGATATTGAAAAAGAAATGTAGTTCTAGGTTGCTTTAAGAGAAATAAGGGTCCAGGTCAAGAAGAAATTATCCCAGTATAATCTCCAACTCATATGGTTGCAAACAGATATTTATTTCTGAGAGCCAATTCTAGGGAAATTATTAAAGATCTGGTGGTATCCCCTGGAGTGGCAAGGTTGAAAGGTAAAACTATGTTTGAATGAGGAGGAATGGATGGGGCTTATCTGAAGAACAGAACCAGAGTCAATGGGTGAAGGCAGACATCAGCTCAATAACTAACTTTCTGAGAGCTGCAACTGTCTAGTGGTGCCATGAGCTATCTTACACGCAGCGAGAGTGTTTAGGTATAAGTTGCCTGACTGCTTATCAAAAACGTGGTGTACTGTGTTACACTGCTTAGAAGAGAGGGTCAACTAAATGACCTTGAAGATTCCCTTTTTGTTTCTAAAATTCCAGGAGTATATAAAATAAGTAAACGCACAGGAAGCACTATGCAAAAACTTGACGTGCAAAACACCTGGGAGCCTTAGTGACCCTATGTAAATCCTTTCTTACCTACAATCCCAAGGAGAGTGACTAGGTTCTCAGCCTCTAGCTCCGTTCACACCAGCCTCACCACTAGCCCTGGGCCCATACTCTAGAGTGAGGGCCTCCAGAGGTTCATGGGGGTGACCTGAGCACTACTAACTAAGCAGGGCAGGCTGTCTCCCTGGCTCCCACCTCACACTCACCTTGATCTTGTGTTGGGGCCAGAGATTTCAATAAGTGGGTTATTGGTAAAAAGGTAGAACTGACGCAATGTGTCACTCAGAAAAATAGCGAGTTATTCAAAGGCAGATCATAGAAAGGAGAGAGATGAAAGAAAGGCTGGAAGGAGAACAGCATTTCCCCAGCCTTCCTCTGAGACAGTCCCAGAGTCAAGCCCTTCTCATTTCTCAACTCTAAGTCTATGGTTATCCTGTGCCCCAAGAACCATTTCTACTGACATGAACTGAGTCTGGATGTAAAGTGAAAGAACTGAGCATCTTACCCTTCTCGTTCATCATCTGTGTTGTAATACACCTGTGGAAAAAAACAAGAGGCTTACTGTAGGTCAGACACAAGAAATGCAAATATATTATGTAATGCACAGACTTTCCCAGGCTCTTACACTGTCTTCAAGGAGACAAAAGGCAAATTTGTTTAATGATGCTGTGTGTGTGTGTGTGTGTGTGTGTGTGTGTGTGTGTGTGTGTCTCCAAGGAGATACAAATGTAACCCCATATTCTTTCTAGGGTTAATTATTAGATTTTAAGGAAGTAAAATTGGAAATTACTTCTACCTCAAGTCATTCTGATAAGATTACCTACAGTTCTAAGCCAGTTCTTGCTTTTGATATTAAGAAATACTTAAGCAGGATCTACAAATCATTGCTGAGAAAGGCTCTGGAGCAAGGCGCGTCAGTAACCAACCCCATTGGGTCCATAGGGAAGCTGACTGCAGCTACTGTGCTCTGATGAAGGGAGGGGAGCAAGAGTCCCAGAGCAGCGTAAGCAGTAACCCCAGGCCTCCGCCTGTTCCCCGAAAGGGCCTGGACCCTTCTGGCATCCCACAACCACAGACATTTAGAGTCGACTGTCCTCAGGCTGGGGAAAGGTCACGAGCTCTAGGAGATGCTCCAGGCCAGAAGGCCTCTGAGGACAGATTTCTTCAGCTGGTCAGCATGGTGGCGGGCAGAGTCAGATTTAAAGGAATTATGAAGCATCCTTATTATTTTATTAAACTACAGAAATCCAGAGGGGATCTGGTATGCATGTAGGTCCTCTTGACCCAATTATTTATAAACATGAACTGCAGGCCTTTCTTGAGCTTTACGTGCTTCAGGACCATTTCTGTTGCAGTGAAGAACAAGACCCAAGTTGGCAGCAGACATTTACATTTGAACTTCAGTAGTCACTTCTGGTGCTGGTACACTTTGTCACTGCCCCTGCCCCAGGTGCCTGGGAGAAAAGCTCCGCCTAGACTGACAGCCTCCCTACAAAGGCTTGGCAGTGCCTGGGACGCTGCCCCTCCCAGACCTCACGGTGTGACCGAGCTGGCTACCTGCAACTCCCTGGCCGTAAGCCATTCTAGTCATTAGTAAAATTTCCACAGGGAACTTAGCCTCTTAAAACTTTTTATATATATTGTTGTATTGTATACTTTGTCCCTTTTTAAGAGAAAACAGCAAAGGTGAGCTGTTTTCTTCCACCATACACCAGGTTTCAACACGGCAGCTTCTGCCATGGTGAGGTTCTAGAAGTGGGACTGTCTACTTCAGTGCATATGGAGTGACCCACATAAGTGAGGGAGCCTGGGTGACAGCACTGGCCACACAATTGGAATTTTTTGGAAAAAGGTCCTGATGTTGGCCTGCTTTTTGCTAGTTTCTTTAAATGCAGCATAATGTGTCTACCCTGACTGTATGATGGGGTCATGGAGGGCTCTCTGCAAAGCTGACTGGTGACACCAAAATGAAGCAGCCTTCTCTTAAGTGTTTTCCCGCCCTCCTGAATGTCCTCCACTACACTGTCCCTATCCCTGTCCTTGCACGGTCACTTCTCTCACATAGTGACCCACAGTTTCTTCCTTGTTGGCTGTAGGTCTTATTGCATGAATTTAATTTTTAAAGAGTGTTTCTCAAACTTTAGAGTGCATGAAAAATATGGAACCCTCTTCAGAGAGTTTCATTCAAAACACTTGGAATGGAACTTGGGAACCTGAATTCTTATCAAGCATTTCTGTGGTTTGGGGGAAGGTGGTTTACAAACTACAATGGGAAAGACTGCTCTTGAGGGTCTGAGGGAAGAGGAAGTCCTCCTTGGGTTCAGGTCCCTTGAGGAAGTCCGATCAGAAAGATGATACCTCTGTATCTCACAATTTCTCCCAAGCTCCCGTTATCACTCGTTTTTAAAGGCAGTCCACAGAAAAGCCCCAGTGACTATCTGGGATTTGACCCCCCATCGCCGGATCTTGCTTTTGCATGTCAAAATCAGCCATCTCCCCACACCCACTCTGACAACATGACACTGCCAGCTTCCCTCCTGCCTCTGGACCCATCTCCCAGCTTTCTCTCTCTTCCAAGAAAAGGCAGACTTTCAGTCCCAACCAGTCACACTGTAGGCGCTCCGGTCCTTGGGCCAAGTAAGTCGATCAACCATGGACTATTTGCTCATTGTTCCAGAGCACAGCTCACTGCGTCCCTTTGCTGGGAAGAGCTTGGGCAGGCTCCCTCACTGATCCCCTTACCTCTGACTCCAGGGCCACAGGGGAAGCCTGAGGGCTCTGCAAGGGTGGCCCTAGACTACAGAACTTAACTTCGCCAGTGACCTGGGGTTGCTGACTGAGCGGCTTTGCAACTGCTAAAACCAATAACCTGCATGGGCTACATTTTCCTTCTGATTCGGCCCCAGGCTAGGAACCCAGTTTGGACGTGGAGAGCCAGAAGACTCAA
Organism: Spilogale gracilis; assembly: GCA_004023965.1. Classification (NCBI taxonomy): domain Eukaryota; kingdom Metazoa; phylum Chordata; class Mammalia; order Carnivora; family Mephitidae; genus Spilogale; species Spilogale gracilis. The sequence goes on along the minus strand of PITA01005169.1, from coordinate 57,138 downwards.
AGATTTGGGCACTTTTCCTCTGAAAATTCATTTACAACTTTGTATATTTCAGAGAAATGTTGCCAAGAGAACAGGTGTGTTTTGACGGAGAGCGGAAGCAAGAATCATCATGGTGAACAGTAAGAACAACCTGAATCATCCCTTCTTCTGGAAAGTATACTTATACTTCATACAATCCTATGGGGCCAAGAGGGTAAATCAACAAATCATCATACTCTTGGGAATTAAAAAAATAAATAAAATGAGGTGCTGGCCCTCACAGCGTGTTAAATCTTAACATTCTTCTTTCCCCTTTGTGACCTTGTTGCTATCAGACAAGTAAGACAAGATGGGATTGTTAAATTAGTTTTTAGTAGAATGCATTCTAAGAAAAAACCATGCATATTTTGTAACCATGTTCTGCCATGAATAGCAGCAAAGAAGCCGCTTGCATAACTGCTTTGTCTCATACCTATAATGAAACAGCACGGGAAGGAACAATATATTCTTCAGAAAGGGCAAGCTGAGCCAATAATGACTTCCCCTCCCAACTAAGGTCAATTCCCCTGAGGGTCTGAATGGGAGAAAAACTTGAGTATGTCAGTATGCCTCTATTTCTCAAAACAAACTTTTCCTTGGAGGATTTCAAGTTTAAAAGAAAACTAACCCATACGAGATTCACTAAAACCCGACTGATTTCGTGAAAGACAAATTAGGCTCATGATAGGGAAAAAACATACTTATTTTTTTACTACTCTATTTTAATTTATCACATAAAATAAATAATACTAAAAATATTAAAGAAAGAAAAAAAGTCATTACTTAATCCTATGCATCAAATGTTACAATTTTTGTTACCTTCAAGTTCAGGTATGTCTCTAGAATAGTACAGACACAAAACGGTATTCTAAATTTTTTCTTGCATTGAATGTTATCATAACTAGTTCCTCTGTTGCTACCTAATTTACATAATTATAATTTTAGTGGTCACCTAATATTTCATCAACTTGAACTACCATAATGAGTGAATTATTGGGTGTTCACGTTATTTTAATTTTAGTTCTTTAATTTCACTTGTATATATAACCAGAAGACAGGAATTACTTTTAAAAAGGCCTTTCTACAATCTCGTTTTTCCTTTGGTGTGGACTTATTCACATACTCAATGGGAGCTGTTAATTTACCAGGGGAAAAACTGTGGATATGGTTTTATGTGATCAAAAAATTTTTCCTCCTGGGCAACTTCCTGAAGCTTTAGGTGCAGTTCAATTTCCCACCATTAGATGGAGTTCTATTGCACCAGGCTAATCCCACGTGACCAAACTGTCAACCCAAAACAAGACAAAACTTCTCTTGGTTTATCAGCCTCCTTACTTCTGCTTTCACTGCTTTGTCAACACTTCACTACTATCAGCTCACTCTCTTCTTCCCCTGACTAAGTTAGCCTCTTATGAGACATTCCTTTCTATAAAAATCCATATTTTGGGGGAGCCTGGGTGGCTCAGTTGGTTGGGCGACTGCCTTCGGCTCAGGTCATGATCCCAGAGACCCGGGATCGAGTCCCACATCGGGCTCCCTGCTCGGTGGGAAGCCTGCTTCTCCCTCTCTCACTCCCCCTGCTTTTGTTCCCTCTCTGGCTGTGTTTCTCTCTGTCAAATAAATAAAATCTTAAAAAAAAAAATCCATTTTCTTATGGAATGACTGGCTTTTCACAGAACGCACAGAGTGCAGAGGTTATTTTCAAGGTCAACAGTGCCTGATGTGATTCTGTCTTAAGGCTCCACCAGCCCCGAGGAGGGATGGCAGGTGGAGGTTAGCAGGTAGGGCCTACCTGTCCTGTCCTCTGCAGGTTTGCAAAGTGAACGTCAGGTATGAAGAGGACCGGCTGTGAGTGCAGGTCAGGCATCGTTTTGAAGTAGGTGATGTCGCTCTTCTTCTGCAAAGGTAGCGCCGCCAACTTCCCATCAGAGGCTGGATGTGAGAGGGTTATGCATGACTGACAACTCTCAGCTGGAAGCCCTAGTCTCAGTTCCTTATTTTCTCCTCTGAAGCTTTTCAAAAGCCACGGATGTGACTTTTTACCCCTCTCCCACTGCCAAACCAACAGAAAGCGTGGAGCCCCTCGGGACCTCCTGTCCCTCTCTGTACCCCCGATTCCTCATCTGGAGGAGGAAGATGTTGGTCTCCACAATACTGCAAAGTCCCTCCCAGTGCGAACAATCTATGACCATGCGATTCCGTTTGCTTTTCACAGAGATAATTCACCCGGTCTTCCTGGCTAGGGAAAAGCAAGCCATCCCTCACATACCCATAGTTTCACCCACCATCCACTTCTTTCCACCTGCCCCCCTACAGGGCGTGGCCTGGCAAGTGCCCACCCTTCCTCAGCAACACTCACAGTTGTGGCACTGGGTTTGGGAGGCCTGGCCTTTCCCCTTCTTCCTGTTCTGCTTCCTCTCTTCGTCTCGGATTTTCCTTTCTGCTCCCTAACAGGGAAAAATAAACAATGCCAGCTATGTAATCAGAGCATGCAAAAACAGTGTCCACATACAAGTCCCTAGGGTAAGAAATGAACCAGGGTAAAGGGAGAGCAGGTAGCCCCATTTCTGAGCCTCTAGGGAGGTGAGGCCAAGGTTCTGAAGGCTCAGACAGATTCCTAGTCTGTACCACATTTTGAACTCGGAGGGATTCCACTTCTTCCCTTTTCCCCCTTTTTGAAATCCTGCCCATTTATACAACTTCAATTTTGAATTCACACAGAAAGACTAGGCCCAGATTCCTATTCCAGTGAGGCTGGTTAAGTAACTTCAGTGATTATAATAAAATGTCATTAAGATAAAGTGTTGGCCTCTTAACATCATTCCTAGGCACAGAGAGAGCATTAAAGTTGAATGCAAATTCCCTATAAAACTTTCCCTTTGCTCAATGATACGGAACTTTAAAAAAAAATCATTACAGAGTGGAAATAAAGGAGGGCCTAGGGAAACTACACAAGATGTACGATCGCCTTGCACACACAAGTATGATTCTGGTTTTCGTTTTAATGTGTTCATAAGTGCTTGGAGATGGTACTTGTTCAACCACATAGAAAAAAGTTTCATCTATTCTCCTCCTTTTTGCTCCTCTGTTCCTGGTACTGACCTTTTTCCTTGGCTTCTCTTGCCAGATCCCACTCTACTTAACCAACTGACCATCACCTTAGCTCTCTTTCTTTCTTGGCCTTCAAGGATTCCCTGACTCCTCTTCTTATTATTGCCACTCTTCTATGTCAGCTTTGCCAACTCATTTTCCTCTTCCCACCCCCCAAATAATATGTTCCAATGGTTTTCTTTTCCTTTCTTTCTCTCCATTCTTGCTGCAGAAGAGTTCACCTGCACCCATATTTCCATGATGCTCTAGACAGGTGACATCCAGATAGACACCCCGGACTAGATTCCTCCCCTAGATTTCAGAAACGCGTTTACAGTTCCTTCCCTTGGTGACAGGAGATGTAAATTAAGGAGGGGCAAAGCACGTACTGGCTGGCAACCTTTAACTAAAAATTGCCCCTAACTCATCGCACACACAAAAGGATAGATTTGAAAATATAAAAATGTAATCCTGTTATGAGAAAAAAAATCCATTAATAGGCAGAGGACAAAATGGTGAAACTATGTGCAACAAAATATCATATAAAGTACCAAATCCTTAATATAAATAATGATTCAACTTTAAAAGACAACTAATGCACCAATTTAAAAAATGGACAAGAGGCATGAAATAGGCACTTCACAGAAAAAGACATACAAAACTTTGAATTGAAACACTGAGATGTATGTTTAGTTTATTAAGTTGGCTTTAAAAAAAAAAAAAGCAGATTCTGGCCAAACTAAATGCACAACACAAGAGATTTGGGGATTTGTGGGTAATGAAGGTATCATAAAGGAGACAGCATTAGAGCTAATTCTTAAAAAATGAGTAATTATAGCTAATATTTACATAGCACTTACTCTGTGCCGGGTGAGTTCTAAGAGCTTTACATAGATAAGATCTGGACAGATATAATAGTTTCACCAGGTATTTTAAATATGTTTTTATGTCAAAAAACTTCTTACTACCAGAAGGGAGTAATTATTTTATAGTGCTTCACTTTGATGTTTTTGAATTGTCCTGGATAATTATAAACCATGGAAATCCAGAGCAAGAGGGAGATAAAATATAGAAATGCATCTTTTGGAAATTTCTTCATTATATATTAAGGTTTTTCAGAGTTTCTGTATCTAGATAACATATAATATTTTGAGAAAATAAAGTGTTAAATGTATAGATATTGCCTTGTTGAAACTGGTGTGAGATATAAGCAAAAGTCTCCCATTCATTTTTTGTTGGGTCCATAAGACATCTTTCTATGTACTTGGAGTTCTGCACAATATATTATTTAATACAAATAAAAACGCCAAACTTTTTCTATCTATATAAATTACAACTCACTGAAGATATACCCCAAGGTTTGTCAAGCAGTTTTAATTCTGAATTGGTGCTTTACTTTGTACTATTACTTTGAGGAAAAAGCCTGCAATTAATTTGTTTCAAGACTTATATTGATCAGTGTCAATTTTTAGGTAATTAGGTCACCTGCTTACTATTTTACAGGCATTCTTTGATATGTCAAACCAAATAGATTAACATAAAACCTACAGTGCCTCCCCATACAGCCTAGTCTTGGCGCTATGTCTATAGAAGAAATTTCCTGGCCACAACACTCAGATCCCAGCATGACAAACCAAGTCTGGATAGTATCTAAACATTTCTAGGAGAACCACAGTTCCTATTTCTAACATAAAGCCTTAACTTTGTAATGACCTAGGGAAGCTGAGATATATTTAATTAAGATGGAGAAAGCTTCCTTGAACCTGACCTTCCATGAATTCCTTTACTTCCTTTATCTGTGACCTAAAGCTTCTAAAAGATCTTCTTTCCACTCTTATCGAAGTGCAAAAAAAGTCTAGTTCTTCCAGAACAGTATAATTTGCTACAAAGACCAAATTTATCATTTGAAAATAATTTCCCCTACCTAAATGTTCACTTTGGAGTATTAGATTTAAAAAAATATGCCTGAAGATTTCCTGATTATACTGTGATCATTTTTGCCACCTCCTGAGAGGTAATGGCTATCTTTGTTTTATTTGACACTTAAATAATTTCTCTTAAATTTATTTTAAGAATGTGTCCATAACCAGTTGAAAGCTGGCCAAGGTACCAAGATGATTTGCAGGAGTATCTTCAGCTTTTGATAAATTTCAATAGCCATTACCTCCAAGACCTTTTCAAATAAGAATTAATAAAGAGAAAAAACTAGCATAAAAAAAGAATGTGGCTTTATTTCTCAAGTTTTGCACAATATGTACTTATTATTTATAGTACTACAATTCTTGTTTTTCAGGAAAGATAAAGGAAGTAATTAAATACAGATATAAAGACACAGACATAGGTATTAATACAAGTAGATATGTAGACAGATCCCAATTTTTTTTAATGCAAAAGCATGTATTTCCATAGAGGTATCATAATATAAAGAAAATTAGAGAAGGTCTTTATTTGATTCTCACAGGTGTGTTAATTATAAATCAAGACGGAGAACTATAAATGGTGCAGAATTCCATCTGCTTAAGATTCTTGACCGTAACTGGGAAACTTACGATTTTAAAATGGAACAGCTCTTAGTTCTTTTGCTTTTGAAGAGAATTCAAAATAATCATTTGCATTTACACACCCATTTGAAAACTGGAAAAATTAAACTTTTTCTCTTTTTAATCTCCCAAGAGTTAAGTTTTGCTTGGGTTTTGAAATTATGGCTGCAAATGTGGCAAATTACAGTATAAGATGTTATATCTGGCTTATTAGAAAAATGACTAGCAGTGAAGATTAATACACACTCTGCTTGAGATTTCTTCCTTATCCTTAACATCAGGATATGTAAACCAAAAACCACTCACTTCTTAGAGTCGTAGGGCACAGGTGAACAGTGTTAACACTAACACCGCCTACTCATCCTGCATTTTCCTTTTGTTTTGAGTTTTAGTGTTTGTCATATCAACTGTTGAAAAAAATAATTACATAAGCATCCCTGAAGGCCTCTTTTTTCCACGTTCAATTCCAGCTGCAATGTAAAGGTAAATGGACTGTCCAGTCTCTATCACATCCTTCCCTCCCTTTCTACTTACTTTCAAGGAGATTGCTGGAGGGGGATTCTACAATCTCCCTTAAAGTATCTGGAATACAGTGAAGGATTCAAATTATGTAAATGCCATCCCATTTGTACTGTAGAAATTCCATGTTGTATATCATTTGAAAATGCTTTTTTAATGTTTGATATGATAAATTAAAGATATTAACTGATTGTTGTATGCTTTCTTTTGTTTTTTAAAGGCTACCTTGGCTCTTTGTTGAGGTTCCGAATCATCAGTTGTCATTTGGCTTTTAGGTGTTCCGTCGTTTATCAATTCAAAGGGTATGGGTTTGGAATCAGAGCTATATTTGCATCCAGCTCCCCTGTTTTTTTGCTGAGTGACTCTGGCAGTTCAGCCACTTATTATTTTCTCATTTACACAACAACTGAGCCTGTTGACCTAATGGGAGCTTTCCATACTTGAGAGGCTACCTAATTGTCCCCCAGAGAGCTGCAGAAAAGCCTGATGATAAAAGTTCCTTTATAAGTGGCCTTTGTACTCTATTCCAGTCCAATCTATTTTACTTAGATGCCCAAAGAATATTTTTAAAGTTTCATAAGTTAACAACTAGGTATTGATTGTGCTGGGTTAATTTTCCCAAGTACACAATAGGCTGTTTAAATATACATATATTTATTTCTACATATAGTTTATACTTAAAAGTTTTCCCGATTTATCATTTTAAGCATTTATTTTGCTACACTATTTTAGTTTGTCCCTCAAAGATTCCTATTACATGTATAATGGATCTTCTTTATCTCTATCCTGTATCTGTTATTTTCTTTTGCTTCTCGTTTTTTATTCCTTTTGATTTTTAAAATTTTTCTCTTTTCAACTTGTATTTCTCTTAAGGCATTCCCTGGTATATTTATTCATTCTTGTTTTGCTTCTAATGTAGTCTTCACTTCTGTCATATTTTAATCTTTTATTTCTGAATTCTCTCTTGAATTTTGTCACAATTCTTTTCAAAACAAGTCATGAATTTTTCTATGTGATTTCTATTGATCTTCATGACTTCTGTGATTTTCTTAATTTCACTTAGCTCATTTTGGAACACTAAGCTGTAGGTATCATGTTTCATGGGCAAGTACCCACTGTCCCCAAGGAAGTCAGGCTGATCTTAATCTCTTTTTTCATGAGACACAGTATGGGATTCAACTGTTTTTCTTTTCTGATCATTATTTTTTAAGTGAAATGAGGGGAACAAGATAGTTCTGCCGACTTCACGGCTCTCATGCTCTCTCTACCGATGTGTTCACAAAGTGATTTAAAAAAATAGCCTGTATTTTAGTCTGTATTTCCTGAGATCTGTCTACTCTGTATCCTTTCTCCTCTTCCTTTTTATTTGGAACTTCTCTTTCCTTTGCCCCTTGTTTTGGAGGAGTGGAGGGAGTCCAGTTCAACTTGGATTCCACTCCCAGCAGCTTTTTCTCTGAGCAGAGTTTTGCCCTAGAAGAGAACTTTAACTGACAACTTTCCAGAGGTTTTAGAGCCCCAAACACTGCAGTGTTTCATCCCTTTGCATCTACCAGAATAGCAAACCGGAGCCTACAGAATCTGTACTGTCCCGCCCTGGCCACACATGCTGCCCTCGGATGGCACTCTTCATTCTCTAGTGAGTACCGTGGGGCAATTTTGTAGATTTCCTGTTCCCTGGTTATCAAGTAGCCCCACTGCTTTCCCTCATGATGCGTGATGCTGACATCAGACAGGCCTCAAAACTATTCGCTGTTTACTCCCACTCATATTCAGGATTTGGAAGGAGCTCATGTCTTATAACCATAAGACTTTACGCTTTTCAGTTCTAACTGCTCTATCTTCTTATGGTGGGATTCAGAGAGATTAAAAAGCTGTATTTCCTCCTGAGTGCATGTTTACTAATGAACTTATTTTGCAGGTGCCATTTCTATTCCCAAAAGCTCTGGATAAGACCCCATTTAACCCATGAAATAATAAAGGTTAAACTGATATGCTCTGGGATAGATTTATACCCAGTAAAAACTATTAATCTCTTATTTCATTTAATCTAAGTGACTAGCACAGTACAATAGCACAATGTCAATCAGCCATTAAATGAGTGGTAAAATGACTGACTAAAAATAAAAAATACAGTCGACTGATGACCCCCTAGATATCTAATAGGAATTGAAAATGAAAGGTTACAACTCCCAGTGTGCTCGACAAGGTGATTAGACACTACCACACAAGAGAAGGTGACAAGGAGGAAATGTCATTCAAAATAATATCTAATAACAGATACCTTTATGATCTTTATACTCACTTTGTCACAGAAGACCTTGATCTGGCAGTAAGCTCTATGAATAGGTTTATTGCTACGATTATTATAACTGTATGTATCAATCTGAATCATCAAAGGAAGTCCTTTCACCCCTTTCTGGGAGGAGAAATCTGTACTCAGGCAATTCACAGTGATGAAAATCTGAGGGTGGGAGAAAGAAAGGAAGAAGTTCACACGTCACCATAAAAAGGATCTATTAAAAAATATGTAAGCCTTAGACTTGGAATCAAAATACTACACAATCTTCTAAGGACAACTGAAAAATATTTTGATACTCTGAAATAAGAACATGCTGAGTACATAAAACATAACATAATACATAATTTATAATTTACATACATAAAAATTGTTTTCACATTAAATCTTGAAACAATCAATACTTTCCTTCAAGTGTATCAACAAAATCTTACTTATTCTTCAAACATGCATATATCAGATGTGTAATTACACTATCTCTGCAACATATTAAAGCTGTCACTTCTAATTCTATCACTTTCTCAAATCTCTGAGCTATGGGGTTAAACAAAATCCAAACAACTAGATAGCACCTTCCCTTGCACACTACTACACTGAAACAGTGATTTGTTTATATATTTATTTTTCCTACCAAACTTCTAACTTTGAGATCTGAGACCATTTCTTATGCTTTTGTATTTTGTACTTAATGTAGTATGTAGCAGACAGCAGACATTCAATAAATACGTGATGATCAATCAGTGAGTTTATCTGTACAAAACCCCCTAGAGATTGGTAGTCAAAGGCCCTAAGTTTTATTTTATTACTTTTACTTTTTTTAATTTTAATATTTTTTGTAATCTCTACACCCAATGTGGGCTTGAACTGATGACCCTGATATCAAGAATCACATGCTCCTCCAACAGAGCCAGCCAGGTGCCCCCCAAAACCCCTAAGCTTTAGTTTCAGCTCTAACATTAACTAGCTAAAAGATCTCAGACAAGTCACTTACTGGCTTTGGTTTCCAATTTTCTCTTTATATCATTTTAAAGATATAAATTTTTTTTTAATTTTTTTTATTTGACAGAGAGAAACACAGCCAGAGAGGGAACGCAAGAAGAGGGAGTGAGAGAGGGAGAAGCGCAGCCCGATGCAGGGCTCGATTCCAGTACTCTGGGATCATGACCTGAGCTGAAGGCAGAGGCTTAACCACTGAGCAAGCCAGGCACTCCTTTATATCATTTTAAATGTAAAACTAATATAATTCCGGGTTACTGAAAAAAATGAAAGAGCTGGTGAAGGTAAGACATAAAATAGGAAGGAGGAAATGTCGTAAACTCACTGACATCTTCATCTTAAAACAAGGGGTATCGAGAGACACAACAGAAGTAACATGAATACAAAGAAATAGAAGCTCCAATAAATTAGCAAAGATTACAGCACTGACCAACAGAAGGACTAAAAATAATAATTTGTCACAAAATGTTGGGAGAACTAGAAGAGCGTAAATGACCAAATTTATCCTTATTTTACATAGTGGGTGTATCATTTACAGTTGATTTACCATGGAATAAAGGAATGGTGCAGCACCTCTATTTACCTATATTTATGTGGTAAGTACATCATATTAAGAAATGCCCTCTGGGAAAAACCAAGCTCTTTTTTTTTTTTTTTTCATTTACAACACATTATTTTTGTTTAACATCAAATTAAAATCACTCATTCTTAAATTCTACAGTTATGTATTCTAAAAGCCATCATTATGTGACCCATGTTTCATTTGGTCCCACTGAAATTTTCATTCACGTTCACACCCTTGACCTTTTATGTCACAGCAATATCAAAAAGAACAGCCCTGCAAAAGCAAGGAGCCACTGGCATGAGCTACATGTTAAAGTCCATTCAAATCTTTGTTTTTACTACCAGGACTCATCTAATCCATTTCAAGTTCTATTGCCCATAGGCTTTTGGTAATTTATACAAGTAGACCTCTCATTTTTAGTGCTATATCTTATAAAAAGATCATTTTGGATTTTATTTTTGAACTCTTACTGATAATGAGAAACGCCTCAGTAAAGCACCACATCAATAATAAGGCTCAGATGAAGAGTCTCAGCAACATGCTGGTTACGACAGGCTTGTGCAATGTGCCAGAGACTCTCTTTTCCAGCCACCATCTGAAAACAAGTGCCTAGAGATGATCTAACAATGGATAAATTCACTTCATTCATTCTTTTCTACTCATTTGCTTATTCATTCACTTTATAAACATCAACACAAGCCCAATGTGGGTCAGACACATTATACACTGGGGACGGAAGAAAGCCAGACCCCTGCCTCACAGAGTGGGCAGTCCAAGAGGAAGACAGATGAGTCATCCAGTAACAAGCACCAAAAGGTGGTCAAGGCTTTCCAGAGAGAGCTGTGTAGAGAGGCAGGGAGAACACAGAACACAGCATTGAACCTGGAAGGCATATATATGTGAAACAAAACCCTCGCAGACATTGGGATGAGACAGTGGACTCCACAAAGGCTTGTGGATTATTTAGGAATGATAGAGAAAACGAATGACTAAAAATGCAAATGTCAAGTTATTCAGATGAGTGGAGTGATAAAGACCACTAAGAAAGAGTATGCCACGCCTGTTTCTCTTCCTGAACTTTCAGGGTGAAAGCAGACTGAAAATGCTGTCTGCTGCTCCTCGAGATGCCTTGGCTATAGAGAACATTCATGCACAACATAAATATTTTTAAATACCTACTCTGTTCCTGAGATTGGGTTAGGTACTGGCTCAGATGCACTAGTTATGGGCCTACAATCACAGAAGTCAGAGGCTACATGGGGAGAGAGAGGCGATATGATGGTGCTCTAAAAATTACAGTAACTTCATCAAATGCTGATCTATCTCAAGGTCAAACAAACAAAAGCGACTATCCTGGGAACACTTGACTTCTTTTATTGTTACTGTTATTACTGACAATGGGGTTATCTTGGCCAAAATGTATAAAACGCAACTTTATATCAGGAAATAAATCAGTGATCAGTCTGCGGAACTATGCAGCTGTCCATATTTCTGACCATGTATTTCATAGAGAAATCTTCCTGCAGTGACTGTAATCCACGCAGACTGGTTTTTCCCACTCCCTCCTAACACCTGCCTAGCACTACAGAAGCCAGAGGAGAACAGTGCAGGCATATTTCCTACATTATTAGGATTCACAGTCAGGTCTGTGAATTACCCATATGTCATGCCCAGGGGACCACGCTCAGACAGGAAGGATGCAGTATTAACTGTGGCCTTTGTCAGCTCCAATCACAACTAAGAGAGCGGGGCTGATGGAACTTACATATATACAAGGGCCACTTGAGCATGAGCGATCTACTGGCAACATACTACAAGAAATAGACTAAATCCTCCTTGGAGGAGCTGGAACAGTCAGCCACCCAGTAGCAAGGGTCTTTAAAGGTCAAATGAGCTACAACACACTAGAATCTACCGGGACACACTTAAATCAGGGTCTTTTAATAGAGGAAGATTCTCAGTAGACAGTCCAATGGGCTCTTTGATTCACGGCATCCTGATTCTACAGAAAGCAAACAATGTAAGAATCTTCTTTCTCTGCTACATTACGTTGGCATCCCCAGAGTTATCCTAACAGGCAGGGACTGTGTGACAGAGTTGGCCCTGCCTTCCTCTTGCCCGGCTGCCTGAACCATGAGCAAAGCACAGTTTCAGTGCGTGGTGTATCAATCAGAGTCTCGCTGTGCTGCACTCAAAACCTAAATGGTTGAACTTTAACTGTAGTGGGGCGGGTAGAGGGGTTGGGAAGGTATGGAAAGGCATTAACTAAAACCCTGGCTTGAGAACTGATAAGCATTTATTTGTTTCATCCTGCAAACCCAACCATGTCCCAGTTCCGTTCACAGCAGGCAAATGTGAAAGCTAATTTCTTGGAAGTTTATCTACAAAGCACTGTTTGCAAATGTGTATTACAGAAAGGTAGGGAAAAGGTGTGCCTTCCCCCACCAAATGTTCATCCAAATGTCAAGCACAGAAGATTCTTCACTCCAGTAGGAGCCCTGATTATGTAAAGAGCATATAAATGCCATGAACAATTGGGTCTGTCACCCAATAATTACGAATGTTACATATGTTCATATAATGCTTTCAAAGTCTCAGTTATTAATTTTCCTATAATTCTGACAGTACATATTCTTTAGAAAAATACTCAATAAATCAGGTCTATCAAGGTAGATAACAGTATTTAAATTTTGTCATTGGTTCAAAAATTGATTCAGACAGAGAGTTTCAACGTATACCAAGACCTTTCCAGAAACAGAAGCAGACTCATGGCAATCGACATTGCTTAATTACATCTTTTTTTTGCATATGAATTGCAATTTCTGTTTTGTAGTTCCTACAAAAGACAAGTGACTTTGTCCAGGTTATAAGAACTCTCAGTTGTGTGCTATGCATGCAGTAAGATTTATTAAAATCCATATAGATCAATGGGCTTTAGAATTACTACATTAACTTGATTATTAACTCCTAAGATTTTTTCCAAGAGTTTTCCTTAAAATAAATGGGTCTATCTTTGATTTACAAAATGATTTGGGATTTAAAAAAAATCACAATGTCCCTGACTTGACAGAAAACATTTTTCCCTTTTTAAACAATTGTCTTTTGCATTTTCAAGAACCTTCTGATTAAAGACAAAGAAAGCTACTTATTTCCTTATTTTAAGACTCTGAAGAGCTCTTTTCTGAGAAATTACACATGCATTAATTTCCAAATTACATCGACATAGCCTACACCAAGAAATCAGCATATTCAAACTAAAACACAAACAATACATAAATAACTAGGTGTGCTCTTGCCAATTTCCCCCACTGTTTTCCTCTTGGTTCTTAGAATTATTAAGGACCATATGGATGGCTTTCTTAAATACCAGCAATTTTATTCCATTTTATATGATGGTATTTTGGTGCAGATGCAATGCCAAATTGAGACAGAAAGATAGCCTAAAAGTAGACAATATGAACATGTGAAATCTCAGCCTTGGGAATTCATCGTTGCCTTCACTCATTAATTTATCAAATATTTATCAAGTACCTTCTGTCTGTGCCTGGCATTACACTACACGACGGGACACAAGATTGATAAGACAGACTCCCTACCCTTGGCAGCTTGCCATTTTGCTAAGAAGCTAAGAAGCTCTTAGATTTACTGACACCTCCATTTATATGGCACTTTTAGGGAATGATTTAAAACCTGACAATATATTTCTTTATTTTCTCTTATAGATACTCTGGTTATACCTGTACATGCATACATACACACTGGGCTTACTCACACAGTCTTTCATAGTTTTCCATATTTTTTTAGCCCTCAACTTTTTCCATTTCGAGAGCATACCAAGCCTGTTCCCAGGTGACAGCCTTTGCTGTTTGTTCTGCCCTCTATCGCCAACACTGTCCCCACGGATTGCCCCACACATTGCCAGCTCCTTCTTCTCATTCAGATTCCAGTCCAGTGTGAACTCTTCAGAAATACCGGCTCTGACCACCCCATCTAGAGTTGCCTTCCTCCTCGTCTTCCCGCCTCAGCCCATGACCAGAACAAAACCCTATCACACTGCTCTTCTCCATTTTCTTCAGAGTACATAACATAGTTTGGATTTATCTTATTGTTTATCTATTTAGTGCTTAATTACCTGTCTGCTCCATGACGCTGTAAGCTCGTTAGAGGAGGTCCTTGTCTGCCTCAAGGTCACTCTATTCCTAGTGTCAGTCCCATGACAGATACTCAACAAATAGTTGTCCAATGAATTAAAAGAAAATTAACTTCCTAAATACAATTTCCCTCTTGACCCACGTTCTTGCCTTCATCGGCTAGACTTTCTAGGAGGCTGGATTGCGCTGAGCAGCTGATGCCATCAAACAACACAGCAGACTTAGCTGCTCTGACCAGATATATCCTCATATTTGTTTGTGTGTCAATACATGGAAACTGAGCACCAACTGCATATTCAGTATGAATATGTATGTGTACGTGTGTGCATGGATATAGGCCATGGAGATGCCATTTATAGACGTTGCAGGAGACAGAAGTGTATGGTATAGCCCTATCCTCATGGAAAAGGAGGAACAACAGTTTTCACTACTGTGGTGTACACATCATTAGATACTAAACTGACAATCCCAGGCTATGCATGCTGTGAGACTGGATGAAAAGTTGAGAAATCAGGAGCGCCTGGGTGGCTCAGCTGGTTAGACTGTCGCTTAGACTGCCTTCGGCTCAGGTCATGGTCCCGGAGACTCCGGATCGAGTCCCACGTCGGGCTCCCTGCTCGGCAGGAAGCCTGCTTCTCCCTCTCTCACTCCCCCTGCTTGTGTTCCCTTTCTGGCTGTGTTTCTCTCTGTCAAATAAATAAAATCTTTAAAAAAAAAAAGAAAAAAGAAAGAAAGAAAAGCTGAGAAATCAGCAAGTCAGCCAGAGAAGTTTTGATGTAGGGGTCTTGAGCTGGAAGAGAGATAGATGCTGATTCTGAAAAGAGTGATGAGGCCAGCCTAATGGGAGAGGAGAGTTTGTGTTGAGGAGGTTAAGAAGGAGCCTGAAGGAAGGGGGTTGATGAGGGAAGAGGCCAACCAAGATGTTTATCACTGTGATCAAGTAACGACCAATGGGAGGAGGTCAAGTGGGTATTACTATAACCGACTGATAGAACTCTGGCCATAGCATCCAGCATCCAAGTCTGAAAGAAAACAAGGAGAGTGGCACTGAGCAAAGGCCACCAGGTTCAGAAATAAGAGGGTCTGCACCCCTTTGAGAGGCCAGACTGATGGAGAGAAAGGCAGGAAGCTAGATTGCCGGGGGTAGACAGGACTCGAAGTTGAAGAGAAGGCATCTCAGCTTGGAAGTCTGATGGAGGAAGGAGGGATGAACAGGAACAAGGGGTAGCAGACAGCGGAGCCAAACACAGGTGTTCCTTCAAGATGGGGGGGGGGTGTTCACACAATAAGAGAGGATGATAGAAGAGGCTGCCCAAAGGTGGAGTGTGGGACTCAAAAGCCTCAGAAGCAAGGATTAAATAGGATGCTCAAAAGTGAAGTTCTGTAAGAAAAAAGACAGAGCTTTCTCTGAAACTGGAAGCCAAGTGAGAGGAAAGCACAGCGAAAACAAAACAAACAAGAACCTGGAAACTCAAAATTGTGTAGCTGGTACAGATCCCAGCAGTGTGCCCTTGGACTAATTATTTGACCTTTCTGACTATTTTTAAGTAGGTACAACAATCATTACTTTGGTAGTATGACACTTTAAAACGAGATGACGTTTTAAACTGCAAAAAGCTATGAAAATCTAAGGGAGTTCATCCTCATCACCATGGCATCCATCTTCACAGATATCTGATGTCCCAACTGCTCCTACTCTCTGACCCCAGGCCGTTCCTCACCCCCAGGGCACAGCCACAAAGCCCCACCCATTATGTCTCCCCAACTGCTCCTGCAAGGCTGCTTCTTTGTGGCTCCCCAGATCCCCAGTGCAAGCCCCCCTTCCTCTCTGGATTCTCTCAGGGCACTTTGTGATACTATCACCAAATGATTCAAAGTCAGGTTAGTTATGATTCACCTTAATCTGAGCAAAAAGACACTGAACTGAGGTGAACTGATTGGAAAAATCGAGAATCTATCTCTTCATGACACTTTCGGAGGGTTGGAGTCACTGGCTTTGACAGGAAGAGAGCAAGAAATCTCTCCGACAGAACCTTTACTGATCTTCAGATTACAGGATTCTGCCATTCTGCTCTGTTTCCTGCACACAGCTTGTGAAACAGCACCTCAGGAAAAGGAAGAATTTGGACCTTGCACAACAGTGGGTTGGGCTGTTTCATAAATAATCAGCTCCCAGTCAGAGGAGGAACATAAGAATAGACTGAAAGATTCACTCACTCAATTTGCTGATCATTTGTTGCTTTTTTGATCCTTTTCAGTTCATATTTAATAGTTAGAACTTGTACTGAGTTTGTAATACTTTGGCACAAAATTCAAAGGGCACCAAAGAGTGAACCTATAAAAGCACCCCTCCACCCTACATAGCTCCCTCCACAACCAACAGTTTCTTGATGATCCTTCACGGTTTCTTGTGCATCCTTCTAATCCTTCTAGAGGTAGTCTATGCGGTACATATCATTATTCTTTTTTATATAAATGGTTACCACAATAAATATACAGTTCTGCATCTTACTTTACTAAATATATTTTAAAGATAGCTCTTCCCTTTTTTGAAGAGCCAGGAGAGGCACTACAGGGCTCCTGGGGGACTGAGTCAATTAAACGTCTGCCTTCGGCTCAGGTCATGATCCCAGGGTCCTGGGATCAAGCCCCACATATGGCTCCCTGCTCGGCAGAGAGTGCCTCTGGCTCTGTCTAGTTGTGCACTCTCTTTCTCTGAAAAATAAATGAATAAAATGTTTTAAAATTTTTTTAAAAATTTTTTAAAAGAGCCACGAAATATGGAGTAATGATTCAACACTGGGTTGTTTCCAGTCTTTTCATCTTACAACAACACAATGTGTGTCTTTCCATATGAATTTTGAATACACGTGCATATATAAATCATTGGTAGTATTCAGGCCATGTCACAGACTTTCAGTCTGACTTTTATTCCTCACTATTTTACTGAAACTTCTTGCTTCAAGGTCAGCCTTCTCTATAGCAAACTTATAAGGAGGGGTTCTCAAATTTAGTATGTATCTAAAAGGTCTTGTTAAAATATGGATTATAGGGGGCGCCTGGGTGGCTCAGGGGTTAAGCCTCTGCCTTCGGCTCATGTCACGATCTCAGGATCCTAGGATCGGGCCCCGCATCGGGCTCTCTGCTCAGCAGGGAGCCTGCTTCCCCCCCCCCCCCAACCTGCAGCTCTGCCTACTTGTGATCTCTCATTCTCTGTCAAATAAATAAATAAATAAACTTAAAAAAAATATATATATATATATATGGATTATAGGGCCCCATCACCAGTTTCCCATTCAGTAGGTCTGAGGTGAAAGATCCAAGTGTTTCCATTGCTAACTCCTTCTCCAGATGATCAGGCAGGGAACCAGGCTTTGAGAAACCACTGCCTACAGCACTGATTTCCTTGGCCAATTCTTCCTTCTCTCTCCACCTCCCTACCCTTTCCTTCCTTCTTCTGTACTCTTCCTACTGACCACCCCTTCTTTGCCGGGTCCCTCTTCCAATATCCCTAAATGGGCTGAGTCTAAAGTCCCATCCTTGACCCTCTCTTGCCCACAGCCCAATTCTCTCCATGGCAATCTCCTCTTTTCTCGTAATTTTTATTTTTCCCTCTTTACAAACAACTCTGACTTTCTCTCCCGTGCTCCCAATTCCCTGCCCTTCCTGTGCTTCCCACTCACATCATCGAGCATCCTGTTCAGCCATCTGGCATGCTCTTCTTTCCAACTTCTCCATGCTTATATTACAACTGAACTTAAGACACAGCTCATAGCCAAATTCTCCCCCATGTTTTCCCTGATCCCATGAAAAGGAGATCTAAGTGTTGGAGTATCTAGAAGTGAAGTATTAGTGTGCGTGTGTGTGCATGCTCACACACGCATGTGTGTGTGTATGAGAGAGAGCAAAGATAAAAGAAATCTGGCAAAATATTAACAATGAGTCAATCTCAGTAAAGGGTATATGGCATCAATTTTTTTTTTCACTTTTCATTTGCAATTTTTTTAAGTAAAAAGTTGGGGCATTTTAAAATAAAAAACAGAGTTCCCTCCCTTTCCAGAACTTTCCTGGCATGTTAACTTTATTTTTATTAGAGTCTTTGTTACTCTTCCCCTCATATCACATTATTTACAAGAGCGTCTTACTTCTCAACCTTGCCAGAATGTTCTCTGAGAGCAGACACTCTGCCTGCCTTATCGGTCCCCAAATGTCCACTGCCTGGGCTAGTACACATACGCAGCAGGCAAGCTGCTTTGAAGGAGTGACTGTCCCTTTGTCAGAGAAAATGTAGAATATATTACTGTTAGGTCCTCGCCATACAAAAAGGCAGTGTTGAAAGAGCACTTGCTTTAGATAGTCCAAGGTGGGAGTTCTGCCTCCACTTCTAATTCTTCATTATTTAAATGAAAAATGATATCCACTTAAGATAAGAACATTGCATAGGGGCGCCTGGGTGGCTCAGTTGGTTGAGCAGCTGCCTTCGGCTCAGGTCATGATTCTGGAGACCCAGGATCGAGTCCCGCATCGGGCTCCCCGCTCGGCGGGAAGCCTGCTTCTCCCCCTCTCAGTCCCCCTGCTTGTGTTCCCTCTCTGGCTGTGTTTCTCTCTGTCAAATAAATAAAATCTTTAAAAAAAAAAAAAAAAAAAAAAAGAACATTGCATAATGTATATAAAGCAGCTGGCAGAGTGCCTAGCATACATAATCACTGAACAAACACTAAGTGTGGTGCTCATGTGTGCACGCGCACATGCATGCACACACACACACACACACACACACACACACACACACACACACACACACACACCCCAGCCTATGAAATCCACATCTATAACTTAATTCTCTGAGCACATACAACAGTTCATGCATGGAAGTTACAAAGCCCTAAACAGAATCCAGTCCAGAAACCATGGATACAACACATCTTAATGGAAAGATCAGGCCGTTGATACCTTTAGTGAGATGCCTTCCCCAGATTATTCCTTCTCTGTGGGAATTAAGTCTAGCTTTATAGCTTTTCCTGCCATCCATTACCTTATAAAACTGGAACAAAGGCATGGCCTTGTTTAAGTTCAATACTAAAGACTCCAGCAAATGTTTACCTTTCCCTTCTAAAACTTCCTTGACCCACACCACGCCCCAGCAAACACATAAAATTGCCATTTGCCCTGCTTCGCAGTGTGTGTCTTGACCTTGCAAGGCCCCTCCCAGGAGCCTTCCCCAAACCTTGCTTTACTTTTGAGACCATGAAAGATGCCTTATAATAATCTCTTCTTCCATTAGATGACTTGTTTAAAATTGGGTCCTACTTGGACAAAAAATTGGGATGTAACTTTTTTTTAATCAGTGATATCTATCAACCTGATCTCATCCTTGACTATCTTATAAGTAGAAAGAGAGCTCCCAGGGGTAGGGGAGCTGGTAGGGGGCTGGGGGCATGAACTAGGTTATGAACCCACAGGACATCAGGAGTATAGTCTTCTTTGGCCACTCCTTTGTTTTCTTTTTTCATCCTGAAAATCAATATTTACATATCTTTTCTTCGCTCTTGGTGTCCAGCACTGGAATTTGGCAGAAAGAGAACACAGTCCATTTAGAAACATCCCCCCAGAAAGCAAGATTTTCAAGACTATCAAGACTGTAATTTTCTAAGTGCTGTGAGGTGGCCAATAAAAACTGATTAAATATTTTACACTAAACAAAAGTATTGGAAGGGAGAGAGAAGGAAGGAGGGAGAGGTCCCAATAAAATTGGGACCATTTAATTGATTCGCTATTATCTGGTGATTTTCAAGCCAGTCTTTCAGTTAGCATAATCTTATTTTTCACAAAAAGAGACTGAATAATTTGCAATGCATAAGACGGTTAGAACACTTACATTTTTTCCAACTTAACTACTTTCACATAGGCTGTGATCAAAGCACTGGTATTTCTACCAGCCCGTGTTTTAAGCTACTAAAATTGAGATGATGAGGACAGAAAGACTGTTTTCCCCCACCCGTTAGCAGCCAATGGAGCAAAGAGCTAGGCTTCACTTGCTGACCACTGACAGCATGGGAAGAGAAAGGGTTGACCCATCTACAGGAAAAAAGGAAGAACCCTGGATTTCTTAAAAATCACATAAAAATGATTCTGTAGGATGACTACAGACAGCTCTACTTATGTCTCACAATATGAAGGAATTTGTGACACAGGCCACATCAAATGTCCTTAAGTCCAGGGCAGCTGCGGGGTCATGCTGGGCCATTAAAGGGACTTCATTTTCTTCTTTAAGGATGAGTTTACAAATACAGGTGGTAACTTTTTACTCCCAACCTCCACTTGGATTTTCTGGCTCAGCTAGCTGACTCATCTCACTGCACATCCTTATTTCCATCACCCAGACTGGCTCTCAGTTCTCAGAAGATATCCCCTTGGGACCAGAGCAAAATCAGGCGTAAAAGCAATAAATAAAAGGCACAAATATTAAGGAAACAGGGCCCAGAAGAAATATCAACATGCCTCCCTTCGCCTTGAATTTCCTCACAATTTCAAAAATTACGTGGAAATCTCTTCCATAAATCCAGTTCATTTAAAGCATCCAAAGGGACCCCAAGTTAGAGGAATCTATATCTAAAATGAATGTTGCTTATGTGTAAATATTTGCTTCCAATTTAGTAGATTGAGAAATGTGGGCTTTTGTTTACTGGGTTTCTTACATTGCAGACAAAAAGCTAATACCCACTGTGTGCCTTCTGCAACCTTCATTTTCTCTAATAACAATCACCATTCCTGCTTTGAATTTTTTTATGTTGTGCTTCCTGCATGGTATCGCAAAAAAGAGAAAAGAACAGTCTTCATGGTTCATGACAGTCTCATAACACATAACAAAAGAAAAAGTGTAAAAGTGTACAAAGATAATGCAAATGAGTATGAAAATGAAATCCAGGATACCAGAGAAGGCGCATAGAGAAGTGAGGAACATGGAGTATGAATGTATCACACTATGGAGAAGAAGTTACGTTACAAGCACACACTGATCTTTAATCAATATAAAGTGAGATAATAATTATGCAAATAGGATCCCTAATGTTAACACACACACCCACACACAGTTGAACCATTCTCACTGCCATATTCATTCTAGTCAGTGATATGTACGTCATCAATAGATAATGTCCACCAGGGCAACCAAGGACAGGGACAGGGAGAGACCAGTGTGCTAAGAGCACTGGACCAGTGAGACCATCTTCACTAGTGGGCAGTAAAGAGAAGAGACAGAGGGTAGTAAAAGCAGACTGACTCAACTGAACTACTTTTCTCAAGGAGACGGGGTGAACCATCTGTTTTCTTTTTTTTCTGGACTTGTAGTCCATAAACTTCTTTGAGAAGGAAAATCACAGGATGCATTGGTCTATAAAAAAAACAAAAACAAAAACAAAAACAAAAAAAACCCCGCAGATTTCTCTCTCTTGGGATGATTAAGAATATGGACTCTGGACTCTGAGGGACCTATGTTTTCAAAGTGCGCCTGTCCACAAGCCTAATCTTGCAATACCTGCTATGTAGAAAGTCGATATTTAGTGGAATCAGAGCTTGAGATACACAGAAAAATGATCCCTGATGTTTCATAGCCTCTCTGCTCCCCACCCCACCCTGACCAGGTCTCAACTGTGCTCCGATCCAATCTCAGCACAAAACTTTATTAACAGGGTAAACGTACACCTTACCTGTATCCTTTCTAAAACTGCAACAAATTCCTGTCTAAGAGTTCCTCCCTGAACCCCCAAATGCAGAAAGGACATTCTCTGATATGGCAGAGCAGAAGGCTGGATCAGCCAATCGCCCAAAGTCCTCCCTGCAGCTCAGCATCGAGAGGAGAAGGAGGCATGGGGTAGATAGGCATCACTCTGTAGGGTAATCACTGCTTTTCTTTTTTTTTAAGATTTTATTTATTGATTTGACAGAGAGAAACACAGTTAAAGAGAGAACACAAGCAGGGGGTGTAAGAGAGGGAGAAGTAGGCTTCCCGCCAAGCAGGGAGCCCGATGCGGGGCTCAATCCTGGGGCTTTGGGATCATGACCTGACCCCAAGGCAGACACTTAACAACCGAGCCACCCAGGCGCCACAGTAATCACTGCTTTTGCAAACAGAGATGACAGTCCGCAAAGAGGAACCCCAAAGAGACAGAATTTCATATTACTGCATTAGTATAGATTCTTTTAAAAACCAGAGAGGGGAGATAGGGTAGTAGTGGGTGTTTCTGACTGCTTGATTATTTAGCAGTGGGTGGTGATACAGGAGAAGGAACATTTTTACTGGATCATGATCATTCCAGAGGCTTGGATGCAGAGGGATTAAAAAAGGCTTCATGGGGGGGCCGGGGGAGGTGCCTGGGTGGATCAGTTGGTTAGGCGACTGCCTTCAGCTCAGGTCATGATCCCGGAGTCCCGGGATCGAGCCCCACATCGGGCTCCCTGCTCAGCGGGAAGCCTGCTTCTCTCTCTTTCACTCCCCCTGCTTGTGTTCCCTCTCTAGCTGTGTTTCTCTCTGTCAAATTAATAAATAAAATCTTAAAAAAAAAAAAAGGCTTCATGGGAAGAAGCTTCCTTCATCTTAGTTAATAAACCCTATGAAGGGTAAAGATAGAAATGGTGGGAGGAGGGAATTGCTACGATATTCCAACAGAAAGACACAAGAAGGAACTTGTTCCTCAAAGCACTAAGTAGCATCTTCATGCTCAAGTAACTGTCTGTGGTCACATGAGAAGGCCTTTGTAGCACACTGAGGCTGTTTTAATCTTGACATTACAGTGAAAAGAGAAAATGGCACTGGACAAAAATAAGGGGCCCAGTTTCAAGAATCTCTTCAGAAATCTGGGAGAAAGGGGAGTCTGTAATTAGCGTCTGCAGCACTCCTGCTCTGGGGGTGATGTCATCAGCTGGAAAAGGGCAGTGCTCCGTGCCAGGAATCTGAGCTCACCGCTCTTCAATAATTCAATGGGGTCTTGCATGGGAATTCCTCATCTTGGGGATTAGTGAGCAACAAATCTACTTTGTAGGTACCAATGTTTGGCTAAGGGGAAAAAAAGAAAAGAATTGAAATGACCTTGTAAATGGGAGTCATGTGAAAGAATATAGCACTGTGATCTTCCCATGACCTTAGTACTCCGTCAACCCTTCCCCGCTCCCCTTCCTGCAATCTGCCTGCTGAGGAAACTGAAGCTCAGGAGGGGAAGTCCCAAAGCCACTGTTCCAGGGCCACCACTGATCCCCAACTGCCTCAACTCCATTTCAAGGCTGCTTCTTCTATACCATCCTGTGCTCCATCCATCCCTAATCTGTGATGGTGTAGACACTGGGACCCTTACCCACCCAGGTATCCCGAGTCATTCATTCCCTGGGATCCAGGAACACCAGCTGAAGTTACATGAGCTTCCAGACTGCACAGAGCCTGAGGGGAAAAGAATGTCCTGTTGAAGACTATCTCTGCTGCTCGTGTCACTGAGCACTCAGCCACAACCAGCAAAACCGGTTCTGGGTAGAAGAATACTGTTCGTTCTGCCAGAACCATGCTGCAATGGAGGCTGAGAATCTGGAGTTAATCCCCAGATTCATTTTGACTAATAGTACTAACCTCTTCTCTAGCCCAACTTTTTCCTATAGATAAATGATTAGAGTTTCACAACCTTTCCTTTCTTCTATTCATGCTGAATAGCTGAAGGAGAGCTAGAAATAAAATGTAGGGTGGTAACAAAAGAAAGAAGTAGGAACCGTGCTTTAGAAAAAGCCATAAACCTTTATCATCAGGTCTTAATTACACATATATGGTAAAACTACCAAATCCCAGACTATTCTTTTTTAACCAATGTTCCCAAACTTAAATCTCCAAATAAAAGCTATCCTTTAATATTACCATAGAAAAACATATGGTTTTCTCAAATGATGCTGCCTGTGACTCAAAGTGTATTTCTAGTGTTTCTAATGACATTGCTGTCATTAAAGTTGGTCTTGTGCAAGAGAAATCCCTTGTTTTTTTTTTTTTTTTTAAAGATTTTTATTTATTTGTTTGACAGAGAGAGAGATCACAAGTAGGCAGAGAAGCAGGCAGAGAGAGCAGAGGAAGCAGGCTTCCCGCCGAGCAGAGAGCCTGACTCGGGCCAGGACACTGAGATCATGACCTGAGCTAAAGGCAGAGGCTTCAACCCACTGAGCCACCCAGGTGCCCAAGAAATCCCATTTTTAACTGTGGAGTGGTGTTATCCAACTTGCTGATATGTAATTGTATTTGAACCCAAATGATTTCTGATGTTTCGCTTTAAACATCTCAAAGATAAGATTTACCACCATCACAGCAACTCTTTCAACAGTGCCAACACAAGGCGACCTCTGGCTTGCTGCCAAGGCCTGGCCCAAGGGACCAGAGAATGCTGGAGGGGCTCCTGGCCCACGCCTCTCTGACATACTTGTCAGCTTCCCTTGAGTCATACTTTCCCCACCTCTGACAACCAGTGAAGATGTAAACTGCACATTCAGTTGTTTGAGGGGGTGCGGCTGAGGCATAAGAACTCACATGTCCTTGAGGCTGAAGTAAGGAAAGTTCCAGAATGGGAAAGACTAAAAAAGTATTAAAAAGAACATTCACTACCTCACAAGAGCCACTCATGGCCTTGCAAACACTTAGACTCACGGATGCCAGAATCTCTCATTATCCAAAAGAATCTGGAAGTCTAGATTTTTAAAAAAATATAATCCCCTGATTATTCAGTGTGAGCAAAAGATTTTAAAATTGAAATATAAACATAAATGCCTGATACACACATACACACAATTCTTTGGGCCACATCAAAGCTGTAGGTCCTAACTTTGTGTCCTCTGGCCATGTAAACCAAAATAACATGTGGTGCTGAATGGAGCCCCAGTCTCAAAGCCCACAGAAGATTTCTCTGTGGATGTTACAAATAGGAACTTGAAGGCAAATACAATAGCTCCTGAGAAGTCCACATTATGAAAATCACAACTCTTCTGTGAGAGGGATGCTTTTACTTCTTCCTTTGTGGAAACTGTTCCCTCAACAACCATACAACTTTGTTTTTTGCAATCTGCTTATTTTAAAAACAATGATATTTTGTTATTTTTTAAAGATTTATTTAGTTATTT
This sequence comes from Spilogale gracilis, assembly GCA_004023965.1. Lineage (NCBI taxonomy): Eukaryota > Metazoa > Chordata > Mammalia > Carnivora > Mephitidae > Spilogale > Spilogale gracilis. The sequence goes on along the minus strand of PITA01005169.1, from coordinate 31,824 downwards.
TGAGAGAGAGTGTGTGTGTGTGTACACACACATGCAATCAGGGGTAGAGGTAGACGGAAAGAATCTCAAGTAGAGTCCACTCCCTCACCCCCAAGCATAGAGCCTGCCACGGGGCTCAGTCTCACAACCCTGAGATCACGATCTGAGCTGAAATCAAGAGTCAGATGCTTAACCAACTGTGCCACCCAGGTAACTGAGAATCAATAATATGTTAAAGAAATACCTTAGGGTCTACAGGTTGAATTAAAAAATATTCTTGCATCCTTAATGAAGTGAATTTAACTTTTATGGGTTTTTTTAAATCCTTCCAGTAGTTTGGGGGAAATTATTATTTTTTTATTACTTATTGACTAACCCAGACTGCATACAACTGCAACAACCAAGTAATAGTCACTAAAAATATATAGTAAACAAACACATTTTGCCCCAATAAGCAATATAAAGTATTCTCCACTGCCATTTGTTAAAGCCTATGTGGGCTTAAACTTGTCAGCCTGGAACAACACATAGGCACAACCACACATATTGAAAGAAGAAAAGCAAGCTTCTACCTGTGGGAATTGAGCACTACCATTTCTGAACTGGGCTAAAAGAAAGGTCACTCGAACCCGTTTGACTACCCTGCTAGTTCACCACAGAGCCTCCATCATTTAAGCTGTCCCTTCTGGTTAGGCATTTTCTGTACAAGGCTTCCACTGACACATTCACTCCCGAGCACTCATTGTCATGACCGCCTGATGACGAAAACTGGGGCTAGGACGGCAGTTCACATTTATAACTTGCTTTACAGTGACAAGGAACTTTCGATGATAGGATCCCACCTGAGCCCTGCACTGCCCCCAGCACGGTGGGCCTGCTTCCGGCTGTCACACTGCTAGAGGGTTACTAGAGGGTTACTGGAGCCCTGAGCACGGAATCTTCACCCACCATAACCCCAGCACGATGCATGGTGCAGCAAAGACAACTGGAACCCCCACCGCATGGTGCTATTGCACAGACAGCCTTTATTATCTACCGCAGTCATCTAGCCTCTGAGGGAGTGGGACATGAAAAGGGAGCACAACGTTCGCACGAGGAACCTTAAATGGAGGGGGAGTGGATTGCAGAGACAAATTTCCCCTACAGTTGCACGTGGGGCCTACTTCCTTCCCTTGGATGCACTGAGCCACTGGAACATTCTCCAGGCTGTTCCGGCACTCTATTGCTGCTCAGCCAGCTGGGTCGCCTTTCTTGGGCCTACAGCCAGTTTTACTTACATTGTTTCATACCTGAGTGAAATCAGACACTGAACAATTCTTCTTCTTCCATAACTCATGCCCACAAACTCCCATCCAGTTTCCTTTCTCACCCAGCCTTCCCTCTGCTCCCGGACAATGAAGCATTGAAGGGAACTGTTTACGCTGACCTTTTCATTAGTTTGAAGACAAGAGTCTTCTAACACCCTCCTAAATGGTACATAACTGAGGCAGAAAATAAGCTTAGGTTAGTCACATCTGGAACCTTCTTTTAAGTGAAAAACAAAGATCAAAGGTCAGAAGCTAAAGAACACAGAGGGGTGAGCATGAGCAGAAAAGTCTGTGGTTTTCATAAAATCAGAGATTCATGTCTGCAAAGCAAATCCAAGTATTAGCAAGTCTTACTTTTTTTACCCAAATCAGTGTGGTGGTGGCCATCTACCCTCAGGGCACTACCACTGCCCTTTCTAACCATACCGGCAGCAGAGAAAAACAGGAAAAGCTAAAGCAGTTGGCATGGAAGACTTGGCTCAAGGTCATGGTGGTGACTCTACTGCAGGAAGTGAAGGTCAGAGACCTTTCTGTACCTCTCCCTCAACCAGGGTATGCCTGGAAGGACTCATGGGGTCAGAGGCCTGCCCAGTCACTTACCTATGGAGACCACTGGACACTTTCCTGCCTCTGCAGAAGGTAGCAGTCAGCTGTATAGGGAAGCCTGAAGTGTAGGTGAAAAAGGTTTTCTGGTCCCGCCTTGCCAGCCCCACATGCTAAAATGAAGCATGGGGAGCTGGAGGATTTGGGAGGGATATCCAGCTTGGCCTGTCCTACAGGAGGCCACAGGGACACACACACACTCCCTTTTCTCCTTTACCCCCCGAAAGGCAATTTAACAACACAAAACTGAATGTGCATAATTTCTACAGGAAGATAAGAGGTTCGTTCAGTTCCTTTTTTCCTGGCTCGAGTTAACAGGTCTTCCCCTACTTACAGAGGCTTTTGTGAAAGAATCATCTGTAGAGAATGGTGGCATTATTCAAGAGGCACGAGAAATGAATCAATAATATTTTTCCACTCACCTTCGCCTCTTCATTCACGTCCCAGGTAAAGGAAACAGCATTATATGCAATCTCCTCGATGTTTCCAATCGTATTAAAGCTCTCCTTGTAATCAGCTGTAACAAAAAAAAAAAAAAAAAAGGTTTTAAGAAAGTAAGCGTTACTCAGTGACATTTAGAAACTGTCATTTTCCAATGGGGAGAATTTAACCTTTGCCTAATCTTCCAGTTGACTCTCAGCAAGTCAAGGATTTGTGCTTGCTGACATTCTTTTACTAATATTTACTCTATAAGAATGTTAACTCTATTAGAAAAGTAAATCTAAGTGAAGCACTATTCCTAAGAGATTTGTCTATTGGTTTCATTTTTTTACGACATTTATAAATTATTTTTTCTCCTCCTGAATCCTTTGCCACCTACCTACTCCCTCACCTATTCACTTTCCCATGGCTTAATTTTGCTGCAAGTGCCAGAGTATTCCACGGGGACTGTTCTGTAGAACAGAACATGCTGTTTATCGGTCGGGCAGTGTCAGCAGCACTTCGGGGAAGAAGTTCCAGGAGAATGCAGGCAAACCATTATTTTTGGTCTTCCTTCTGGACTCAGGCAGAGAGGAGTTCATCATCAGCTCACTATCACCAATTGTCCATTCAAAACCCTCTTTTATTTTTTTGCTTATGTAATATTTATGTATTCACTCGTATCCCCACGATCCTCTCCCACAAACACAATGGCTATCGGTGTGTCTGCTATATATTCTTAAGAAATAAGTTGGGTTGATTTGCTTGTGTGCATAGCTTTTATTTTCAGAAACTGTTTTGTGAAATGCCTCGGGTGGCCAGATTTAGCAATGATTTGGGATATATTTATCCAGATAAAGTACCTGTTGTTTGTCAGCCATTCAAATTAAACTGGGCGCCCTCTGTCCTATCTGGCAACCCTAGCTATGAACCTCTTCAGATCTAATCACATTGCTGGTGCACACTTATTGCTATCATCAGCCGCAAAGAATTCCATGGTAACCACCGGTCACTATTTACTTATCCCCTCTCTCCAGATAAGGACCCTCTGGTGGTCTCCAGCTTTTTGTTATACAGACTACATGGCCTTACTTTTTTATTTGTCTCCACTGTCACTGCTTTAACTGGCATTAAGGTCTGGACATGATATTTCGAAGTTTTAATCCTCGCTATCTGCGGCATGTTTTAGCTTATGCTCACCATCTGGATCTCCCCCCTACTTTTGGCCCACCTCAATTCTGCACAGCATCAACACCAGCCCTGTCCACTCTGGCTGGCATCACGGTACACAGCCCATCTGCTTTCCTCTGAGGTCTGGTTCATTGACAGTGTGGTCACGTAATCACAAACGTTCTTTCTCTCAAAGCTCCCATCTTTTTTTTCTAAAATGAAACTCAGATGATGTGCTTTTTATAATTTTTTGTAAGACTGAAACTCATTATGCCCTATTGTGTCCTTCACAATCAGGCCTGGACACGTCTCTGTGCCCTTTACACTCTCCAGCCCCACAATGGGGGCCAGCGGATGATTCAATTCTAAGGAGACTTGGAGGTCTTTTTGGTTATAAAATCTTTCTGAATATTTTTCTTGCTGAGCTAGGACAGGAGCTAGGTATTACGACGGACTTGCAGGATGTATAAAGTGGTTGTCGTCTATAAAATCTGACACAGCTCTGGCCAACTGGACATTTCCTCAACCTGGGTCCTTCTAAGCTTCTGTGGCTCTCCGGGCTGCTGGTTTCTCGAGGCCTGAACAAGCTACGGTAATGCTGGGCCATTTTGCAGTCTGCTTTCCTCAGGTTCACAGACCTGATCATTTTTATCCATTTCCTCCTCACTTATTATAAAATCTAAGTTCACAAGATCCTTTATCAAGATTTTAACTACTTTCTTTTAGCAATACACCTCACTGAGCTTCTGTGAATTACATTGAGAGAAGCAGTACTCCTATCTGCTTTTTCTATCCATGATATAAATAATAATAAAACGAAGTCCATAATAATGACAGATCCACATTAATCCATAATAAATAAAAATAAAGTCAGGTTGATTTCATTTTCTCCTTATTACCAGGACCTGGATTGATGACTAATCCCAGAAAAACCCACTTAACGTGATCTCCAGAATGGCCCTCCAGCCCCATTCTCTAGAATGAGTTGTGCCAATAGAGATTTCCATCAGAATTTTAGTTTCCCTTTTTCTCACCAGATTTCTACTTTTTTTTTTTTTTTTGCCAATCCAGTGGGTACAAAGTGATATCCTATTGATGTAATATTTGCGTTTCTTCTTTCCCTTGTTAGTTCAAGCATCTCTTCACATCCAGGATAGCTAACCAGGTGTCTGTTTATATAAACTGCCTGTTCATGGCCTCTGTCCACATTTCTATTGGTTCCTCCAGGGAAACTTTACAGCAAAATTATGTGTCTTTACATGTTTGATCCTTTGCTCATTTTTCTCTTATGGTATTCAAATTTTCTTACTGATTTTATTTTATTTTATCTTTAAATATTTTATTTATTTATTGACAGAGAGAAGCACAGCAGAGAGGGAACACAAGCAGGGGGAGTGAGAGAGGGAGAAGCAGGCTTCTTGCCGAGCAGGGAGTTCCATGTGGGACTAGATTCGGGGTCTTCAGGATCATGACAAGAGCTGAAGGCAGACAGCTTAATGACTGAGCTACCCAGGCGCCCCTCTTACTGATTTTAAAGTAAATATCGGAAGCTAGGAGATAAAATAGAAAGCAAAGGAAAACAACTTCACACCTTACAAATTTAGTCAAATGCTTTATGGCTTTATTTAGAATGATTTAAATGCAAACCGTGCTTTGAGCAGGCCAGTCAATCTCTTAAAATTCTGAAGGGAGTGGGGTGCCTGGGTGGCTCAGTTGGTTGAGCAACTGCCTTCAGCTCAGGTCACGATCCCAAAGACCGAGGATCGAGTCCCACATTGGGCTCCCTGTTTGGCAGGAAGCCTGCTTCTCCCTCTCTCATTCCCCCTGCTTGTGTTCCCTCTCTGGCTGTGCTTCTCTCTGTCAAATAAATAAAATCTTAAGAAAAAAAAAAATTCTGAAGGGAGAAGTGGACTGTGGAATTGAAAGGAAGTGAGTTCCCTAATTCCTCATACCTATTTGTTTTAAAAGACAGTTTTGTAATTTTGTATTGAAGTTTTTACTAAGCATTTTAACAACTTTTAAATAAGTTTTTCTTCTTTTTAAATTTTATTGATTTTTATTTTTATTTTTATTTTATTAATTTTATGTATTTTATTCTTATTTTATTGTATTGTATTATTTATATATTTTTATTTAATTTAATAAATTTATTTATTTATTTGACAGAGAGAAACACAGTTAGAAAGGGAACACAAGCAGGGGGAGTGAGAGAGGGAGAAGCAAGGTTCCTGTCAGCAGGGAGCCCGATGTGGGGCTCGATCCCGGGTCTCCGGGATCAGACCTGAGCCGAAGGCAGACGCTTAACGACTGAGCCACTCAGGTGCCCCTTAAATAATTTTTGAATAAGCATTTTTAAAAACAGCTTTAGGGCAACTGTAAATTTAAAAAACAAGTATGATTCATATTTAGAAATACAGATAAACCACGGCATTTTGGTCACACACTTTGACCAAGAATTTTAAAAACAAATGCATTAGAAATACAAATACAAGCATAAATACAAATACAAACTCAATGCTTTCCAGGTCCCCTCATCTGGCACAGGGCCTCTGTCAGTTTCTATCGTATCCAATTCATCATCAAATGTATTGAACAAATATGTACTGTGTGTCTGCTATGGGCCAGGCAGTGTCCTCACGCTGGGGAAACACCAGGAAACAAGACTAGGTCCCTGATCATGTGGCTTTCATAGTCCAGTAAGAGACAGAAAGTAAATAAGTAGACAAATAGATGAACAGCACAATTAAGTTTAATAAGCTTTTTTATGCCAGTAACAAAAAAACAAAAAGACTGGAAAGGCTTCTTTTTACTGGGTGGTTACATTACCTGTTGATTCCTTTATACCACGTGCTAGTATTTTACTTATTTGTTTGTTTATCACCAGCATTTTCCATTAGCTATGTGCTCTTAAATATTGCTGTTTTTTCAGTACTTAATATCATGCAGATAAAAGGCACTCCATACGTTCATTGAATGAATGGGTAAGTGAATGAATGATGTATACATAAACATTCCAAACCAAAAATATAACTAAGAGACTGATGTCACACCTACTTCAAGATTTTATTCATTTGAGAGCGAGAGAGAAAAAGCGGTGGAGGGGGGGTGGATTGGAAGAAGGAGATGCACCAGACACAAGGCTCGTCAGACATGAGGCTCGACCCCAGGACCTGAAGATCACCACTGGAGCAGAAGGCAGATGCGTAACTGACTGACTGAGCCACCCAGGTGCCTCATGCCTTTTTCCTTAACCTTAGGCAATACAAGAAATGTCTGTTCATCTTTAGTCTCTCAGCCATTCCTACAGACAGTAAATAGCTCTGCTACCATTTATAACTATGAAAGTTTTCGAAAACTAAACAGCTTATGCACACCGTTGTTACATTGTCCACATGCTTTACTGTCCAATGAATAAAATGCTAACATATATCTCCCATTTCTGAAAACCGTGTTAATGTTTACTTAAAGGTTTATGACTCACGGTATAGAAACAGAAACTCAGCAGCCTGCTGTTAAGCCTTCCTAACTTATTTACTCAAGAAGGTTTTTCAAACCCAAATTCTGTAAATGTTGACAGCCGCTCAACTAGTAAAATGACCTATGATGAGTCGCTACAATAAGCTCTGCTTCCTAGGGCTGCCATAACCAACTACTACAAACTTGGTAATTTAAAACAAGAGAAATTTATTCTCTCACAGTTCTGGAGGCCAGACATTCCAAATCAAGGTGTCGGCCGTGTTGGTTCTTTCTGGAGGCTCTGCAAGTTGATAGGCTCCATGTCTCTCTCCTCCCTTCTGGTGGCTGCTGGCAATTCTCGGTGTCCCTTGACCTACAGACTCACCCCTCTAATCTCTGCCTCTGTCTTCACATGGTGTTCTCTTCTGTGTTTCTGTGTCTGTCCCCTCTTCTCTTCTGGATTTGTCAATTCATTTAGGGTTCACCTGAATCCAGGATGATTTCATCTTGAGAACCTTAATGTAATCACATCTCTAAACCCCTTTTTCCCAAATAAGGTCCTGATAGTTAGGACATGGACAGATCATTTCTGAAGGTCACCAATCAGCCCCCTGAACTTGGGATTCCCTTCTATGACTACATACAAGTCAGGTGATTTCAATGCATGGCTTTATTCTTGCATGAGAGCCACCACAGCTAAAAAGTAATCACCCCCACTCAAAGAAAAAAAAAACATAAAGTACTTAATTATGAACATATTACATTTTGAATGGAATTTTTCCCCCTAAAAGACGACAAGGCAACATAAAAGCTACATGTTTTGTACCCTGCTTTGTAAATATCTATAGACTACTAATATCTACTTAGAATGAGGATATAGATAGGGAAATGACTTAGACATTTCCAAAAACCAGCATAATTGAACAATACTAAACTGACTGAAACGGGTTTCTAAAAAAAATATACGCCAATTTATTCTGAATTTTAAAGGTAGTTCTTATTAATCTTAATAATTTATACATAGAAGAACAACCCTACAGTATACAACCTAAAGCATCAAAAAGAATGAAATCATGAAAGAAGAAATGGGGAGTCTACCTAATGAAATAAGAACAAAGTTTATCTCACTGTTCAAGTCATGCAGCTGGAGACAATCAAACTTTTCAGGGTCCTCTCTAAGGGTATGCGTGTCCTTGGAACGTCAGAGTAAAGTTAAGGGAATGCCATATACATTCCCTAGGGCCCGTTAGGAGACCCCCCAAACATGTAGAATGATTATTTCTGGATTCCCAAAGCATATAAGCTTGTGTAGATGTTCTAAAATAGTGCTCCTCAAATGTCGGGGTGAATCAGAATCACCTGGAGGGCTTTGGTAAAATGTAGGGTCTGGGCTCACTCTCAGATATTCAGTGGGTCTGAGATGTGGCAAAGAATGTGCCATTCTAAGAAGCTTCCAGATGGGGCTGATGAGGCTGGTCTGGGGTCTACACTTTGGGTAGCACCATTCTATGGCAGACTGAAGTGACTGAACCCTTCGGCTGTACCTGATTCAGTCCACATACACTCTTAGAGAAAGTGACATCTGTCATTGAGACCATCTTTCAATTATTGATGAAATCCGTGTGACAAACTATTCTTTTTCCTCAAAGATTTCCCCTCAGGTGACATAAACCACACACAGAGAGAATCAGGCAATTACCTGCATGGTGAGCCCTGAGTACCACTCACTCCAAGAGGTCTGCTTACTCTCATGCCTAGAATCCCATCCTGAAACATCTATTCCTTTGGGTAAGGATATTGTCACCTCATGACGTTAAGATGCAAATGCTCTTGGGATAATAAGTGTCATAAACCAAGAGCTTACTGAGTGCTAAGCCTGTGTCAAGCCTTTTACCAACATTACCTCATCTCTGTGAATAGGTGTTAGCATCCTCGTCCTATAGGAAAGCTAAGTGGCTTGTAGAAAACCACATGGCTGGTAACTGGCTGATCCGTGACTTGCATCTGCATCTATCTGACGCTAAAGGTCAGTCTACTAATCACTGCCTATATTTGTCTTGCAAATTAAATAATCGATTGTCACCAGATATGAACACCTTGTCGAGAAAAATCACAGCACATCCTGCATGGCAACTAGCTGGGAGAAAAGCACTTGGGGAAGTAACATGAAGCAGAGACTACACATTTTGGGACCATTATAAATTCCTTAACAAAGCAGAGCAGGGTTGGGTGCTGCTGAGGAGAGGAAGCAAAGAAAGCGTCTTCATATCCTGAAGGCACCATGAAGATTGAAAGTTCAAAAGCTAGCCCTTCTGAGAAAACAAGAGGTGTGAGGAAGATGACAAACTACAGTGAATCAGTGAGGGGCCACAGAGCATGGGTGAATGAGCAGTGCTTGTCACATATGTTTCTGGCAAGTTACATTCTGCAGAGAAACTATGAGATTTAATTCTATTTTAATTGTTATGGAAAGCAGGATGGTGAATCCTTTTGCCGTCTTATTCTTTTTTTTATATATAATTGGTGGTCTGTTAATAGGTTTTTAGACTCAGACTTGTAGGTTGAGTCTTCTTCGTCAAACTGTGTGTAAGTGTGATTCTGGAATGCAGTCAAAGGAACTCTTAATTCCTTCACCTTAATTAAGCTTCACGTGCTTGGTAAATTATAACCATCCTTTTTAATTATTTTTGTATATATTGTTGGAGATTAAAAGGAATGGTGTAATTAATATAAAAATTGTTGCTCTTCCAAAAGGTATGGATTCTGTCTGGACTAGTGAAATAATGAGCCTGGAATGCTGAAAATGGCTCACGGCATGACTGCCAATTCAGTGTTCTACACCACAACCTAAGAAGATGCTTTGACTGTTTGTTTTTGAAAAGCCAGAGATCTGAGGTAGTTTATACTTGGGGTTGGGACATCCAGGGGATCAAATTATAGGGCAGTACCCAAAGCATACGAAGAAAGGACACTGAGGGTTGAGACACATCAACCAGAATTTAATGTCTGTCCTCCTCTCAACAAGCCCTGTGACCTTCAGTGAGTTATGGAAGCTCTCTGAACCTATATTTCCTTATCTACAAAAGAGAAACACTATATGGAGTCCCTGGGTGGCACAGTCAGTTAAGGATCCGACTCTTGGTTTCAGCTCAGATCTTGGTTTCAGCTTGGGTCCTGATTTCGGGGTCATAGGATCGAGCCCCCAACTGGGCGCCAAGCTTAATGAGGAGTCTCCTGGGGTTTTTCTCTCCCTTTCCCTCTGCCCCTCCCTCTACTTATACTTGCACTGTCTCTCTCTAAAATAAATAGATCAGAAGAAGGAGGAGGAGGAGGAGGAGGAGGAGGGGAAGAAGAAGAAGAAGGAGAAGGAGGAAAGGAGGAGAAGAAGGAGAAGAAGAAAAAGTAGTAGTGGAGGAGGAGGAGGAAGAGAGAGAGAGAGAGATAATATCTAAGAATAAACTCTGCTGGCCCTTTAATGGGTGCGGGGAGCACCACCACGGGTCCTTAGTCCCCTCTCCCATCTGCTTCCCTATGTCTGTAAAGACCTAACAGAATCAGCTCACATTCAGGAAACACTCGAGGGTCATTCTAGAAGTATTCACTCTAACTTAAAATAGGTAGAATAAATAAACCCTCGTCCAAGTAGGTTTTGAGACTTGTTTTTGTTTTTCGAAATCAAAAAAGCAGATTCTTAAAGCATGGGTAAGGACTCTAAGGAGTCCATTATATTCTTTACCATGCTTTTCCCTAGTCAGAGGTAACCTGGGTTTCTTTTAGAGTGCTGATACTTGAGCTGATTTTTAGAGGCTCTAAATGTATTTCCATCATTTTGTCCTGGCCCCTGAGCAAATAATAACATCAGCCAACAGTTTTTGAGAGCCAAGTATGTGCTAATACACACACTTCACAAGCATTACTCACACAACTCCGATCAGCAGCTTTTTAAATTATCTTTACTCTGCAGGATAGGAAACAGGCAAACATGTTAATAAGCACCTCCCCTCCCTGATAATCATTTAGTTTTTAAGCGGCCATGCTGGGACTGGACCCCAAGAAGTTCTGTCTACATACAAAGCCAGAGTCCTTTGATTTCTGTGACATATGGCCTTTCAAATGAGCACCTTCCCACACGACATCTAGAACAATAATGGCTGAAACTATGATGACATCATTTGTGACTCACAGAATGTGACTGGTATCAACTTTAATATTAAAACTGGAATTAAAATATTATTCCTGTTTACTTTTCATGCTTGACTGTATTATTATCTTCACAGACATTTAAGAAGGAATCTTAGAATTCCTCCTTTGAGCAAAACCTAGTATTTTATCTGTGTTTGATTCACCCTTCTGCTTCTAGCAAAGAAATTTATAAACCAATGTTCTAGACTTCAATTGTAGCAACAATGACCTTACAGTAAGGAAAGCATTTTATACTGTAGCCTATTACTGTGTTCCATGTACGCAAGTATTTTTTATTCATTCCATTTTTTACAAATGTTGATTTTGATCTATAAACTTGATTTCAAACTGAGAATAAGTCACATCCTATGTGTATGCACACAAATACATATGCTTATATAGTAGCTACATATGCACTATGGCTTCTGGCTCTACTTTAAATAAGTTTGGATGGGCTTAAATTAAGCTCTTCTCATTAGTCTATGTTATTCAGTGAAATTTAACTTCAGTCTATTTTTTTTAAGATTTTATTTTATTTCTTTATTTGACAGAGACGGATATCACAAGTACACAGAGAGGCAGGCAGAGGGAGAGGAGGAAGTAGGCTTCCTGCTGAGCAGAGAGCCCGATGCGGGCCTCGACCCCAGGACCCTGAGATCATGACCTGAGCCGAAGGCAGAGGCTTTAACCCACTGAGCCACCCAGGCAGCCAAACTTCAGTCTATTTTTAACTCCAACTATTCTGTTTCTTGAAAAATAGTGCCTGGTACTTTCTGACAGTGCTGAATGAATGAAGGCATGGTTAAGTGCTTTGGTAAATAATTTATTCTTGTATACTGTGTGAACTACTCATGTTTAATTTTAGTTGTTCATTCTTCATCTTCCTACTTGGTTTACTAATACTCCTTGAGGAAGGTGTGGGGACAAGAAGTTATAGACACACAGGATTAAAAGTTACTGTCCACAGTAGCCAATCCACCATAATCATCTCAGACCTACAGATGGGGCTCCCTTCGTCCAGGACAAAGTCCCCAACGCTTTCCAACCCTAGACGATATTTCCAGATACTGTAACTTCCCAGTTAAACCAACTCTGACTTATAAAAGAGAACTGAATTCTTTCTCTGATGATGGTACTTTATCATTAATAAGAAACTTGAGAACTGCCATTCTATGAGAAGATATTCCAGTCTCTCTCAAAGACCCATTCTAGTGCCTAGCAGCTTTCAATGTTAGAAATAAGTTTCAAATATACACAATTGTACTTTTGAGTTGAGGACTGAAGAATTCAAATAAAAGAAATGACTTTTTGGTAACTGGTGGTAGAGAACACAGACACATTACAAGAACTGTAAATCCTCACATGGATCATCTTCCACTAAATCTGAACCACAAACCCAATCCCTCCAGCTGCTCAAGTTCCACTAAGATCAACCTTCATTTCTAAAAAACTTTAATTCCAATGTGTATTACTTTCAAATGTACAATACAGTGATTGGACAATTCCATATGTTACTCAGTGTCCACCAAGATAAGTGTACTCTTAATCCCCTTCACCTACTGCACCTTTTCCCCTATCCATCTCCCCTCTGGGAACCACCTGTTCACTTCAGTTAAGAGTCTGATCCTTGGTTTCTCACTTTTTTCCTGTTTATTTTGTTTCTTAAATTCCACACATGAGTGAAATCATATAGTATTTGTCTTTCTCTGACCGACTTACTTTGCTTAACATTACACTCTCTAGATCCATCCATGTTGCTGCAAATGGGAAGATTTCATTCTTATTTATGGCTAAATAATACACACACACACACACACACACACACACACCACATCTTCTTTGTCCATTCATCTATCAATGGAACCTTGGGCTGCTTCCATAATTTGGCTATTGTAAATAATGCTGCAATAAAGACAGGGGTGCATATGTCCTTTTGCATTAGTGGTCTCATATTCTTTGGGTAAATACCACTAATGCGATTACTGGATCTCATGGTAATTCTATTCTTAATTTGAGAAACCTGCAGACTGTTTTCCACAGTGGCTGCACTAATTTGCATTCCCACAAGCAGTGCACAAGGGTTCCTTTTCCTCCACATCCTCGCGAACACTTGCTGATTCTTGTAGATCAACAGCCCTTTTCAACCCCCCTAGCTGACCCTGGCTGCCCAATCATACACACTAGACCAGCTACCAGACACAGGAGGGAAGGTGAGTGTGTCATGTGTGTGACTGCCGCACGAGCTACTCTAGTTCGTTACGGGAATGATTTCTGCACGAACTGCTACTTGAACTACTCGTGCTGCCAGTCCTGTTTCCTTCTTTCCATCAATTATTAGAAGATTAAGATATCATTTTGAAGTTGAAATTCCAATTCTCTTAAATACACTTCTTCAAGAAGATAAATCTGCCCTTCGAAGGAGGGAAACTGTTGCTTCTGTTTCTGGTCTCGGTCGTCCTGTGGACCCCAGCATCCGGGGACGGCCGTGAGGGCTCAGCAGGACCAGCAGCCTCCAAGCAAAACTGCGAAACTGCGCAAAGCTGGTTTCCTGCCTGGAAGTGGAGAGAACACCGGCACCTGCTTCACAGGATCACTGCAAAACGACAAGACACTCGTTTCTTTAGCACCCCCTCATTCTAATACTTGTCTTTTCAAGAGCAGAAAAACGATGGTAGCTCCGCATTCCTGGCGCCTGTTCAAAGACTTTTCTTCAGATTAATCTGCTTCGCCTTATTTTGGTTTCTCCAACCTCAAAGAGCTTAATTTAATTTTGGAAAAACTTTCTCTTGGCAAGTTTAAGGTTGTGTAAACAAAGAAGGAAAACTTTAGATTTGCCCAACTTCCCACTTGGGGGTACTGCAAACACGTAAATTTGTTTCTGTTGAAGGGTGAGGCAAGAGAGAGGCTTCTAGTAAATGCTACACGATGGCTGACATACCAGCTCTGTAGTTTTGTTTGGTATATAGATGAGCCTCATGAAACTATCCGAGTGTGTCTCCAGGTACTTTCTTTGGTAATTTTTAAACCAATCAGATAATGTTAAAAACATGAGATTATCAGGTTACTTGCAGTCTCATTAAAAGCATCTCTGAAGAAAATAATCAGGCCCCAAACAAAAGACATGAAATCAAATAAACAGATTACATGTTATCAAATAAACAGATTACATGTTTGACAAGAAAGCATGATCTTCCATAGCTAAAGATACAGAAAAGGTCCCATCAAGTAGGGGAAAGTCCAGTAAGTATAGTGTCCAGTAAATATGGGGAGGGGAGAAGGATGTAAAACAGGAAATAAAGCGTTTTACAGTATTAAGTAGAGGGTCTACTAAGATTCTCAAGAGGGGTCTCTAAGCACCTGTTTCATGCTTTAATCCTTTTTGTAACATTTCTTCTGGTTAGCCACGTAGGGCTTTGAAATTGTCAGCAGTAAGGAGACCCTTTACAAGGAAAAGTTTAGCAAATAATAATGCCCTGGAACCAGGTACACACAGTTCCTAGGAGCAGTGAAGAAAAATGATTAAGGGCCCTATTCATTATAATTTTTAATTTCCAGATCTAGCTACTTCTTTTTTTAAAAGTTTGCCTTGAAACCATTTCCTATTTGTTTGCTTCTTTAATAATTTCTAGTTAAGTTTAAAATGGGACATCTCCCCTGCTTCATTAGTGTATATATTCTATTTTTATGTTAGCAATTAGTCTTAGTTGTTAAACTAGATATAAAACTAGTTTCATCAAAATGGCTGTAGTGTAATAAAATAATATTTAAAATCTAAGAAATTAAGATACCAAATGCACATCTAGCCTGACATCAGAAAAATACTACCAAAAATTATTCTTTCACCATGGAAGAGAAGTGTAAGACCACTCTGATTTCTCAGGTAACTAGACCTGTAGCCTGCTCACCACAACTGTTATTACCTAAATTATTACCTAAACACAAAACCATATATGGCAGTGTGCTCATCCACTAGTCAACACTAGTTGAGCATCTATGCTACGTGAGGCTCTGCACCAGGTTCTGGGTATATACAAAGATTAAAAAAAAATTCTCTCTCCACTCAAGAAATTCAGCACTTAGTGAGATGAACAATGTACGCTGATGAACCTAGTGAAACATAGTTGAAGTGCTACTGACTAGATAGAAACCAAAACCCACAGTAGGAGCAGCTGACTCTGCCTGAGAGTTGAGGAAGAGCTCACCCAAGTGGGGACAGAGGAACCAGATCTCAAGAGGTAAAATGTCTACCAGGTCAAGGACTGAGGGAGGGACATTCTGAACAAGGAGAGCTATAGAGAGGAACAAAGAAGAGTTTGCAAGTAACTAGGAAAACTAGTGAGGGGCCAATAAGGGCCCGTAGACTTGGCATTAAAAAAATTTAATAAAGGACACCCGGGTAGCTCAGTCAGTTAAGTGTCTGCCTGTGGGTCAGGTCATGCTCCTAGGGTCCTGGGATTGAGTCCCATGTTGAGCTCTTTGCTCAGTGGGGAGTCTGATTCTCCCTCTCCCTCTGCCTGCTGCTTCCCCTGCTTGGGCTCTCTCTCTCTAAATAAAGTTTTTAAAAAGTTTTAATAAAAGACCGGCTATACTATGGATGGAGAGACATTACTGGTTTGGATGTTGGCCAGTGGACCCCTTTCTTAAGAAATATAGAGTGGAAGGAAAGAGGAGACCCAGCTAGTAATTTAAAAGGGAGTCTCTAAGAATCAGGGCCCGGACATGGGCAGTTGGTGAACTCTGGCTTTGTTCTAGACCCTTTGCTGGACCCTCCCCTGGGTCACACTTAGCACACATGCTGAGCAGGAAGTGCTTCTCCCCAGAGCTGTTGTCCCAAACACAATGAGTTCCCAGGACTCATACTGAGACACCCAATGCAATAATGAAAACCCACAGTGGCTCAGTGATTACTGAAAATCAACATATTCTATCTGAACTGAGAATAAACTTTAAAGAGTACTTGCATTTTATAATGTTTTAAAACATATAACCTTAATTAGCCTCCTACACTTTTATCACATAAATGTTTTTCTAACCAAAGCTGAAGATGAAAAGGAATTTTCGGTCACTGTGGCTACAGCACTTTGCTCAAAGCAGAGGGCGCCCCATATGTGTCTAGAGTGGAGGAGAGGAGGACCCCTGTTGGGTGGTGCTGGACCAGCCCCACCTCCTCCCTCTTGTGGAGGAAGCAGGGATCAAGGCCGCCCTTCCACTCAGCTCTGACTCGCAGCCCTCACCACAGCAGTCCTGTGATTTCATTCTTAACGTTAAGGGCTCTCCAGAGGTTTTATTTTATTCTGAGTCAAATTTACTTTTCATATCTATTCAGAAGTGTGCAAATCATCCAGGACCAAAATTCAAAATTCTACTTAATTATCTTTAAAGGAGGGAAGACCCACAGGGAGAGAGCAGGTTTATTTGATTCTGGGGGCAAGCCTGCCAGTTTAGAAGAAAATTAAATGGCAGGCGGGACACCGCAGCCAAGAAAAAGGTGAATTGGAGGGCACTCCTGTCTCCCAGGCCTTGACCTCACGCAGATGACCTGGCTACCGGACCTCATCCGACCCTCGGAGAGGCAGCAGCTCACCACCTAAATCTCTGCCCTCCCACGTTTCTGCATAGCCCTGGGGGCCCAGCCCAGGTTTGGCAGTAAAACCTGCAAGAAAGCACCCTTGTAGGACACGTCCGAAGCCAGCTTCCTCTAGAAAACTCAGGGGAGAGACAGAGAGAGAAATAGAGTTACTTAATTTTAATCACAGTTCCTATTGGAAAGAGCTCCCAGGCCTGGACAGAACAGTCGAGCAGAGCAACTCACAGCAAAATTCTGTGCTGGAGTCTTCTGAAAGGCTTATCTTCGACCCCCAAAGACAACTATTGAAAACTAAACTTCAAAAAATGTTTCCATTTTGTTGGAACTGAAGTTTTCAAGAAAAGCTTAACCTTAACATAAAACTGATAATTTAAAAATTGGCTCTCAAGAAATAGATTCGTATGAGCACACAGATGAAAATCTGATAATCACATGCTAATAATCAAAGATGAAATATAATCGCCTGCTAATTACCACAGAAAACTACAGGATTCATAGTAACAACATAACTGACACATCCCAACACAGGGAAGGATTACTGCTAATCGAATCTGAAGACAGACATAGAATGAAGAGCAGCCAGTCGGTTTCACAATTAACAATAAATTTATATCAATAACAGTTCATTGGATGTGACAGTAAGGTAATGAGGCTTAGGTGACTATGTGTGTGGAATGAGCGCCATTACCTTACAATCCCCAGCACCCACTGTGAAAATGCAAAAACCACGGTACTTATTTTGGAACATCTGCGCTGTAAGGCAATAAAGTCAGTCTTAATTCTGTTCAGAAGATAGAAACCATATGTGAATGTGCCTCAGTTTATCTAGCAGAGCTTCTGGCTCTCATGCTATAAAGTTAATTTTAGTTGTTGAACCTCTTCTAACTTTCCTTCTCTCCTTGAAAGGAAACAAAGAGGAAAATGTGCCTTCCCCAGAGAGTGGTTTTGAAATCATCCACTGCTGGAGGAAGCTTGATACGTAGTCCAGTTCACTCTGTCATTTGTGGTTCATTTAAAATGTTTTGTTAAACAGCTCACACTGCACAAAACTGGATAACCCCATGGAACAGATGAGTCGCAGTAAGTCCCACCTACTCTATGTACAGACGGTTGCTCAAAGTCCCCATGCCCCTGGGTGAACACAGCCCCTGGCCAACATGCCCTTCCTGGCCATGTCACTCCTCCTGACACCCACTCCTAATGGGAGCAGGGCGCACCCATTTAGTCAGCAAGGCCGCACTTTTCTTCTGTGATCCTTTACTTCTCCTTTCTCTCCAAAGCCAGTCATCACGGAGAATCTATCAGTTCTAGAATCTGTCTCTTGTTCCTGGGATAACTTTGTATCCCCCCCACACTTTATAATGCACTCCTTTGGGTGCACTCCATCGTTCCCCTGGCTCTGGCTGCTCTTCCCACTGCCCGTCTCTCCCTCCCTTCACCCTGTCTGTCGTCCACACTGGCCTGGAATCACCTCACTGCAGTGCAGACACCATCCCACCACTGTGCTGCCAAAACCCTCAACGGCTATCCAAAGCCTCTGAACTCAAGTCCTGCAACTCATTACAGAGAAATGTCATTTCATGACAATATCCTATTTGTTTGTTATTTCTGCACACTCCCCTCCATCTGTACTTATCAACAATCTGGGAAGACTGCTGTACAAAAGCAATACACACACTTGGATGAATGACAACATGCAGGTACAAACTTTTATTATCCCGCTCTTAACATATTCTTGAATTTCTAAAATCCACTTGCTTCAGCAATAGAAAAACAGAGATTAACAAAAACAGGGTATGCACGCTACAGTTCAATATAAAAAGGTATAGACACACACACACACACACAGCCTGTTGACCTCACATGCTCTTATCGTCCTTTCAGAAGGGTCTCAGAAACACCTCCTCACGGAAGTGCTCCTCCAAGACCCCATTCACTGTGTGACATCTTAGCCACTCACCATCTTGCCTCCAAATTCGAGCAGTTTGAAGACAGGGGCTGTGTCCTAATTACCTCGGAACCACTAGTTCCTAATGAAGGGTCTGGCCTGCTTGCTGAATATGGAGTAACTGTGCCCTCCTGCAAGGCATGGGGACTAACATAGGACCAGCACTAACTCCATGTCCTTAAAGAAGGACGACCACAATCAGAGACGAGCAAACAACATAAACAATAATCTAAGTAGCTCTTCCACACAGGAGGTCTGAGGTCTAATTGGAACAGGAATGCTACTTGGGCTGCAGAATGTAAACTCATTTATGACCTGGAATAATTGTTGTGATTCAATGAGCTCACAAGAAAAAACTTGTGAGGCTTGGAGAACTCCGCTCGTGTGCTCTAAAAAGCAGCAGAAGCCACTAGGGCCGAGGTCTGTTTGTTTTACTTTTATCAAGTAAGAACTAATTGCTAATGTTCCCTTCCCTCTTGCCCCCAAACAAAGTAATTTATGGCCTAGTGTACAAGAACCACATATCTGAACTGGCTTTCAGAAATGTCAGAACTAGCAGCAGGCAAGAGCCCCACCCCCCAAACCCCCATCCCCACCCTCCGCGACTTACAAAACATTCTCAGCATCTGGAGAGGAACACACGGGATTGGGGGGGGGGGGCAGTACGTCAGCGCACAAGGTCAGGTCATGGGTGTCTGCAGTCACTCTACAAGTCATCAGGGCCCAGTGGGGCCAAGAACTACCTAGAGGTTGCCATACAAAAGTAATGCCCAGTGGAACGAGGACAGAGTATAATAAAAAGCAAGGAGTACAAACTCAGGCACTCTTGGGTTTCCATCCCACCGACACCACTTACCTGGTACATGGCCTTGGGTAAAATTCTTTACTGTTCACCACCTCAGTTTTTAAACAACAAAATGAGTTGTTTTGAGGACGAAGTACAAAACATTTATATATATATATACATACAGAAAGAGCCTGGTACACAGAAGACAAGGGACACATGGGTATTATTAAGACATAGTTTACTCCTTCCAGAGGCCTGCCTTCTGTCAGTATAATAAGAGTTTTATCCACAAGTCTGTTCATTCATTCACTAACTCATTCATTCATTTAGGAAATAGTTATTGACGGCTCACTATATCTCAGGCCCTGTGCTAAGCCAGACAAGGGTCTGCCCTCATGGGCTTTACCGTCTAGTTGGAGGATGTGCACACTAAGAAGTGGAAACATCTATGCATAAGTAAAATGGAAGTAAGCAATAAACGCTCTGCAATATGATGAGGGTGTGCCGTTTAGGTAAGGTGACAGGGAAGGTCTCTTTGACAAGGTGACAAGAAGCAAAGAGGAACAAACCAGGTAATGTGTGAGTGTGTGTCCCAGGAGAGCCATGCCTGGTGTGTCCCGTGAGAGCCTCCCCGTGAACTCCAATCAGGATACAAGAAACCTAGGAGCCAAGGCTTCACGTGCTCTGAGGAGCAGCCTCCTTCTCTGCCCCCTAGGCCCTCAAGCTGCCACTCTCCTTTGCACAGCCCCACAAAAAGGACTCCATCAGGGACACTGAGTGTCCTCTCCCCAACCTGGCAGCCAGCAGTACTGGTTGGCAGGAGCTACTCAGAGGATCAGAAGTATGTGGGAGATGAGGAGCAGCCTTGAAGAACAACCAACATGCTAATTCAAGTGAGATATATGTATGTCAGGAAAGATGTAGAATGTTCGCCAGCCATCATTACGGGGTACAAGAGAGCACAGAGCGATCCTTGACCATGAATTCTAAGAGGATGTGGAACAAGGAAAGCTATGAAGAGAGGTGAAAGCTCTGCCCAGCTTTGCTTGGAGTGGGGGTAGAGAGACAGAGAGCTGGAGGAGGGCTGGTTATCCCAGGAACCCTGAAAAATGAGAAGACTACACATGAAGTAGGTTTAGGTTCCCCTAAATCCGCCCATGCACTCCGAAGACCACAGGTTACAAATCTCTGCTTTAGCCAAAGGGGCCCTATCTCAGTCTTTAACTTCAGGTTCAAGGTCACTACCTAGAGGGCCCAGCTGAACTTGATGACCACAGTGACTGGCGAAGATTTGCTGCAACCACGAGCCCTTACTGTAACCTCCAGCTTCGTGGAAGTTAAGAAGGGCAATACATTTTAAAACACTGGATTCCATGGGGCGCCTGGGTTGCTCAGTGGGTTAAAGCCTCTACCTTCGGCTCAGGTCATGATCCCAGTGTCTTGGGATTGAGTCCCACATGGGGCTTTCTGCTCATCAGGGAGCCTGCTTCTTCCTCTCTCTCTGCCTACCTGTGATCTCTCTCTGTGTCAAATAAATAAATAAAGTCTTTAACAAAAAACAAGACAAAAAAAACACTGGATTCCCTCTTTTCTTTAGGCTGCTAGACAAGCAGACCACATGCCACGTGGCACATGGCACCCTTCTACCTCCCTCCACTGTCAGCGGGCACTGCTAACCCCGGGTGGAAGCAAGGTGCAGCACCGCACTTCAGAGCAACCTGCTGACCATGGCCACACAGACCTACACACCATCCCAGCGTCAGCTCCCCCTTTAGGCTGGAGATGGCATTAACCGGCCACGGACAGAAGAACACGTGGTGTGACTTTTTCTAAGTCTAGTAGAAGAATGAATTATATAAGATTTTTGTGTATTTCTTCATCCTCTGTGAGTAGCTGAAAGGTCGAGGTTGTGGTCAGAAGATCAATTTGCCCTTTGAAGATAGAGGGCTGATTTAATACTCCTCGGGTTTGGGTTCAGAGCAGGAAGCCCAAGGAGCCCCAGAGTGTCTTAGGAAAAGCCCTAAATCTCAAAGATAAATCATGTGTGTGCCTGTGTGTGCAAACGCATCTGCAAAGGGTTATAGAGACAAGTCCAAAGGCAGGCAAGAGTGATAAAGAAGAGAGAGATAAGATTTGAAGTCCTGTGAGAGCTGAGAAATCATTCTGGTCTAAGAAAAGTAAACCTTGTAACAGTATCAAAGTTAAACCAACAGGTAAGCCAATAAAATGTTTTTTATTATTTACCTTATTTGGACCTAGTCCATATTTCTATTTAATTGCTCCTCTCATTTTCTTGGGTAATAATTATAAGGCTAACTTTTCAAATAAAAGAAAATTGTTCCTCAGTACTATGTAGATTGGCTGCAAAGCAGGTTAAGGCAAGTATTGCCAACCCTTTGTCCTAGTCAATCGACCTTAGAGTTTCTGTATATGAGCTGGGCGAAGAAGATTGTCTTATCCTAGCTCCTGCACAAATTATCTGAGGATAAGTCACTTGGAAAAGTCAGTCAGTGGGCCTCAGTGCGCCTCAGTTTCCTGGTTTATCAGATAAGTATGCTTGACTACTTAATAGGAGGGGTGTGTGTGTGTGTGTGTGTGTGTGTGTGTGCACGCACATGCACAAAGGGGGCATGCACTGGGGCAAGGAGGGGTGTAACCATCTTGCAGGATAAACCAACAATTAGTTTCAATATGTTTTATTGTGAGTCTCTAACCCTAACGTAATCACTAACCTCTCTGCCAGTGTCAAGGGACCTAGGCAAGGCTGAGATGGAAGGGCTAAAACATCCATCACTGCAGTGTGTAAGAAGTCAAAGCAGTGCCTCAGTAATACCTTTTAATGGCTCAGTAATACTTTCTGATACCTGACAGGATGGAAACCTTTACTTAGCCTACACTCACCAGGACTACAACCTCTTGCTCTGCAAAATGAGGCAAGAAAGCCCACAGATGAGAAATTACTTATTTCCTACAAAAACAGCATATAAAGCATTGAAATTACTTAGAAACATATATTTCTGTCAGCATTTTTAAGGAATCTCTAGAAACTTTAAGACTCCATCCCTGACTTCCCATCTCACTCTGTATCCCAGAGGTTGAGTCCTACAGACCACATTTGCTAGGATCATACCCAATGGCATCAGGGTACACTGGGCTCTTGGGAAACACTGGTGGGAGAGTAGGAGACAGAGAGAAGACAGGGCATTCCTTCTCCTCCTCTCTCTTGGCATTCTTTGAGAGGTGTGTCTGTCAGTGACCCCTCTGTGGTTCTTTCTCCTCTTGCAAAGCTGCTCTGTCTGTGGCACAGTTCCTGCTGAGACAGGCCCCACTATGGTTCCAGCTCTTGCTGGGTGGCTCCCCCAATACCCACAACCTCCTCTTTGATCCTCCAGGCCTACAGCTCATAGCAGCAGTCTTGCTGTTGTTCATCTCTGGACTGCTTCATGGTGCGTTCAGCCCTCCCAATGTTTGCAACATATTCCTTCCATGGGACCACTTGGTATGGGCTCTGTTTTTCTGGCTGGACCCTGAGTCCCACCCAGGGGACTACTGGTCTCTAGAGAACAGACGTGTTTAAAAATCCGCAGACCCCAGAAAATGTACTTGCCAGATCCGTTCCTCCTCTATTGCTGGAAAAGACCTCTCAAAGGTTTCATTTGCCAGACCATAGATAGTACTATCAGCAGCAAGCATGTGTTGGAGCTAAAGGGCCACTGCATGGAGAATTAAGAGAATGAGAACCCACTTTGTAGTCATGTGATAAGAGCCAAAATGATCCTGAGATTACTCATGTCACAGGGGGGTAGGAGTGCATCTGGTCTGCCAGATTGGCCATTAGGCCCCAGCACAGGAGGGCATGGAAACATGTTTCAGAAATTGACATAGTCCTTGCAAGTCCAAATGTATCACAATTATTATACGAGTCACAGCTGGCTCCCATAGAACAAACAGTGCTTTGCACTCAGCTTGGTCTAATTTTGCTGTCTCCGCCTAATCTGTACTAAATGTCCTAACAAAAGAAAAGTGCCCAAACTAGTGCCTGGCACATCTTCCCAAGAGTTACGTGGGTCCCAGCTGTGAGCTGTGTGCCGGGCTCTCCTTGGCATCATGACAACATGCCAGTTTACCCAAGACCGCACGGGGAGGTGAAGGTCAACTTACCAATGTCAAGGACCCTCTGCTTCGCCGTATGCTGCCGGGAGTGCCAGTACTTCCAGTATTTCAGCTGTTCATCTCGGTTTTTGTCTTCACTGAAGACCACCATTACCACGCTCTGCAGAAGGGAGAACGACGCATCTTACTTTCTGTTGGGACCCTCTGTGGCTTCACAGCCTCCACCTCCAGCAGCTGTACAAGGGCTGTGTTTCTAAGAGGCTGCTTTTCTTGATTGACAAAAGCCCAGACATGCTCTGCTGTATGGTTTTGTTTAAAAACGTGCCTACTTAAAAATGCTTGGGGAATGAGAACAGTACATAGAAAAAAGAATCCTCCATCATTTTTTTTTTTTAAGTAGGCTCCACACCCAGCACCAAGACTAAAGCGGGGCTTGAACTCGCAACCCTGAGCTCAAGAATGAGCTGAGATCAAGAGTCAGACGTTTAACCAACTGAGCCACTCAGGCACCCCCTACATCATTTTTACCATGAGTCACAAACAACCAAATTAACCAATTAACAGCACATTTATTGTTTTATGAGGGGAGTGGGAATATCAAAAATCTTTTTTTTTTGTACTGAAAACAAACACATTTCTGAAATTTTGTATTCTTAAACACAGGATTTGGCACCACTTGTAGTGCCTCCGGCTGAAACACTGGAGTAATGACAGAAATACTAAGGTAATGAGAGAAATACTACAAGCTGAGTTCATACTGAGGAACAGAGATCTAAGCTACAGATATTTCACAGAACAAAAAAGACACGGTCAACTATTTTATTTATTTCAACACAATTTAGATGTACTTGCTTGAGAAACTAATTACATCTTGTAGAAATAAGAATCCAAAGCCCGTTTTGGTTCTAAATTATAAAAACCCTCATTAAATTAAATACACATTAACTATCACTTAAAAGATGAGAAGTTACCAACACGAATGAACCCAAAACATCCCTTTAACTGCAGTATCAGGGATACTGGCTCTCTCCTTTTTATTCCCAAACCGAAATATTCCTTAGACATATTCCTGCTATTCCAGAGTATTTCACTGACTCTCATTCCTTAATAACTTCTCCTTCCTAGCATGTTGCACACTTGCAGTCATTGTATTATTTAGTTATTCAGTCAACGGCCCTGCTGCTGGCCAAATAATAGACGCCATATAGGTGCTTGCAGCTGTACTGTCCATTCAGAATCTGGCTTCTTCCCAGAGTATGTGTGAACACTTGGTACATAAGAAAGCTGCTGTCTGTTAGGAAAACGAGTTTAGAAATATGTATCCATATTATTTGAATTCACAAGCAGCAGGAACCTCGAAGGTACGTGGAGAAATGACAAGAGGGGGAACCGCTTCTGGGCTGGTGGAACTACGAGCTACAAGCTCTCCATTCTTCTCCCACCTGCCCAAACTTTGCCATTTACAGTTGCTTCTTACCTATGGTTTCAGTTACCCACATTTGGTCAACCATAATCTAGAAGCTGATGAGTGCCTTCTGATCTATCATCCAAAGGTCAGTAGTAGACTAACATTACGGTCACAATGCCCAAGTCCTTCTGTCACTTCATCTCATCACACAGATATTTTATCATCTTACATCATCACAAGAAGAAGGGTGAGTACAGTACAATAAGATATTTAGAGACCGAGATACCACAATCACATAACTTTTATGGCAGTGTATTGTTATAACTGTTTTATTTTATTATTGTTGCTGTTACTCTTACCGCACTATTGTATAAGTTAAACTTTATTATAGGGTTGTATGGAGAAGAAAAACCACAGCATATATATGCTTGATACCATCCAGGGTTTCAGGCATTCACTGGGGAGTCCTAGAATGTACTTCCCGCACATAAAGGGGAGGGTGGACCACTGTATACGTAAAAGTTCACCGTGTGGCCTCCTTGTGTTTATTTCTTTCTGTTCCAAATAAAAATAACAGATAGGTTTTTTTTTTCCCCCTAGCAAATGACTATATCAGCCTAAGTAATGGCATATTCTTGGTCTGTAAATATATGTCTTCAGTGATAAAAAGAAAGGCAGTTTGAAAATGCTATTAGCAAACATACATGCTTCAACTCTGAATGAAACGCGTGCTCCAAAATTAATACAGGTTAAGTTCCGAGTGCATCCCTCTTTCCTCCAGACTGCTTGCTCTCCCAGAGCTGAGGAGTAAGAAAGAGCCCAAAAGCCAGAGGCACTTCAGCCTGGGATCCACCTCTGGCTATACATGCTTGACTTCATACTCCTACACCCTCACATGTGGATGCCTGGTAAGAAGCTTCTAGATAAACTTACTTTAAAAAAAAGGAAGTCTTCTAAATTATAAGGAAATGCAAAACTCATATACACCCTCTGAACAACACCATTATCCACACCCTGAAAAGATGGTGGATGGTTTGCATTCTAAGGCCATGACAGTAGTTTTGAGTACAGAGACTCTCCAAGAATTCTGCCTCACTGAAATCATGTAAATGATTTATTATGGAAGTTTTCTTTCCACCTGTTTCATTTTGGCTAAAACAAGCCCACTTCTCTTAACACCTTGGAGAGTTAGAATGGTGCCTCTGGCTTTTAGCCCTCCCTGTGACTCAACAGAGTGTACCTTAGTAAGAAAATAAATCCAAGAATCTAACTGTCTGGCATATACCCTGGTTCCCTCACATTTTAGCTATGTAACCTTTACCAGTTACTGGCCTCTAAAAGACCAAGTTTCCTCATCTGTAATACTATAAAGATAGTGCCTATTTCATAGGATTGTGTTAGTTTCAAATGAATTGCTAGAGATATGGCGCCTGACATAGTGCCTGGCACACAGAAGATACACTCAGTAAATATTAGTTCTTATTTTGTGGCCTTTTGTTGTTATTATGGCATCTCTCTGCCATTGTTATTGTTGCTATTACTATTATGGTGGATATTATTATTCCACCATTAAGATGATGATGATAAGGAGGGAGAGGAGGAGGAGGAAGGCATCGCCTGGCTACAGCCTTGACTACAGGGTAGGAACACACCAATCCCCCTGGCAGGCACACAACGTACCCGACACCTTTCCACCAGCTCCAGGCTCAGCCTTGGGTGGGACATGAGCACCACATCTTCCTTTCACTCTCAACAGCCCTGCCTCCTACAGCTCTGATCTGGGATTGGGACAGGCTTGGAGGGAGGGAGACTTGCCGGACTGAGAAATGAGCAACAATCCTTCCTTATCTTCCTCACGGAAACAAATCCAGAAAACCCAGCTGTCTCAGAGATCACCACTGAAATTATTTTATCTAAAGCTAGTAAAACAAGCTAGCCAGCAGGTGTCCAAATACTCTTCTTTCTCTTCTACTTCATTTGTTACCCTTGCAGGGAAGTCTGGGATGGGGGTAAACTCCCTATGCTCTAGGCACAGCACAGCATTCTTCTCAATGTGCTGGAGAGCTTAGGAGGCAGTAGCTACGGACAAAATAAGGTGGGGTGGGCGCCACGCACACAGCATGTAAAATAAATCATTTTACAATAGGACAGGAAAGCCCTTCGAAAACCTCTTTTCAGAGAGCTCTGCTATGATCTTCCTTTTCAGGAGAGAAGGATTATCAGTTTCCTCCCTTCTTTGCAGCAGCAAGAATGCCAAAACCCGGTCGGCTTCCAGCATGGTTCCATTTCCCACAAACAGAACTAATACTCGTAAAGGTGAAAATTCCACCAAGTCAGTCCGGGTAGGGATCATATCACGCCTCACTTGACTCACTTGAGTAAGCAAGCACTGGGCTGCAGAAGGCTTTTTTAACCAAGTTGCAAAGGACCCAGGGACACAGAATAAATCGCATCCTCCCAAACAGAAGATAGCACCTTTCTCCCTGCCGACAAATAGGCTCTGACTTACAGCTACTTGCTTGAAAAATTGAGATCAATAGATTGGAAACAAGAACAACAACTAGGTAACACAAAGGCAATGAAGGAAGCTGGGAAAATTCCTTGGATACAGTCAGAAAGCATGTCCCAACCATGTCCCCTCCCTGGCATTTATTGGTTACTGATTAAAATGATAAACTGTAAGCCAGTAAGTTCTCCTGCTCCAACTCTCTGATATTTGTTCTAGAATTATTTATTTTGGAATTTTTTCCACACCCTTCCACAATACTACGAGGTAGCAGTTCCCTTTACGTGATCCCTCTGCACTTTATTTGAGAAATGAGGCTCATACCCGGACTTTGCTGATTGGGTGTCGGAAGCATTTGTTGTCTCCAGTCTCGCTGAGCGTTATGGCATAGAACTGTCCCTTATTGAGATAGGTCATGGGGCCCTCCCCCTGCTTCTGACGCAGAGATTTGGTGGCTTCCAGAGTGTACTGAAATGTGCCACTGTGAACAGAAAACAAACAGTGGTCAGATTCACTCGCTCAGGCATTCCTGCCTTCCTAATCAATTTCACGCTTATAGCATTTTGTATGAATATTAACCAATATTTGCTCTACTTCAGAGACAAAACACAGCATATGGCAAAAGAGATGCGACCGGACCAAAGGTCACTGCTAATACAATGTGTACAACATTTCTAACAGTGGCTCATAAACCAGATGGTTTAGAAGGGGAGAAAGTCCATAAGGTGTCTGTCCAATTATGTAAGGCTATGCCAGGAGAACCTGTTAGGTCTTAGATGGTGATCAGTAATGCCTGAGGCTTAAGAATTGACAAAATTTGCCACTTTCATGCTAGCAGCAAGCCAAATGCGTGAAAGCTTTCGTTCAATTCATACTTCTACTTATCCCTCTTTTTTGTATCACCAAGATGTAGCAAATAGCTATACCCCACTTCAAAACACTTCAAAATATCAAAATCTAAAACTCAGACATTCATTACTGAGAATCTAGTTCCATAACAGAGATTGTTTTTTTTTTTTGTTTTCTGTTTTTAAGACTGCAAAAGAACTCATGAAAGGATCACTACTGCTCCAAATCAGGAGTCTGCAAACAAAGTTTGTTCCATTGGCCAAATCCAGCTCCTTGCCTATTACTGTAAATAAAGTTTTATTGGAACACAGCTATGCTGATTCATTTAGGTCTTGTCTATAGTTACCTTCACACTACAATGGCAGGGTTTAGTAGTTGTGATGTATAGTGTGCCAAATCTAAAATATTCACTACGTAACCCATTGCAGAAAAAGTTTGCAAATCCCTGCTCTACATAATTCCCTTAATATTTTTAAAGTATTATTTAGTTTACAAAACAAGAACACTAATTTTCCCAACCATGAAGAATATATAGTTATTTAAAATAAACAATAGGTATGAACCACAATCTTTCTTTTTTGTTTAATATGTTCATTCAGAAATATTTATTTCCACTGTAGTGCAGGATGGCTCATACTGATAATTCAATAACCAATGCTTCATGCACTTTTTTAATCAGAAGCTCTTTGCTGGGCCTATTTTCTTAGCTCTTTAATTTCACAGTCTTTGAAAGGCTAGGTATAAAAATGCCTCAAAGTTCACCTCTTAAAATGGCCTACGTACAAGATTATAGAAGACTCTTATTTTCTATGTTAAATATTTCTGCAATGTTTAATTTTTTGTAACTTTCATAAGGAGAAAGAAATTGAAAGGGCACAATAATATTCCTCTTTTCATGATAAAACCTTACTCGTAAATGAATAAACTAAGCAAATTCTAGGATATGTATTTTACAATAGGGTGGGAAATAAATCATCCAAGACAGAACCAACCTCACTGTCATTTTGCTGGAAAAAGCAATTTCAATACAGCCACTGAATCATAAAATTTGAGACCTGCACAGGATATTAGGAATCACCCACATCAGCAGCTTGCAACTTGTCTATGGCACAGGTTGCATTAAAAAAGAAAAGAAAAGCTGTGAACCATCACCCCAGGAAAAAGCACATATGAACAGAAATAGTTTTGAATATAATTTTGGGGAGTTCATATACCCCAAGTCTATCCATAACATAGGAAATAAAATCACGTTCCTTATTTCACAGGTGAGGAGAGGCTACGAAACTTTTTCAATCCAGTGGACATGACAGCAACAGGAAGAGGAGGCAGGTCAAGTGACTGGCAGGTCAAAGCTCTTTCCACCAGCCTGATAGCTGATTACACGGTGATTTGGGTTTATAGCATGTCAACTATATATGTAGTTCCACATTTTAGATGGTGATTTGGAACTCTACATTCCTCCACCTCTCCCCTCCCCTTCAGAAACACTACACACTGAAATTCTGACTTGGATGATCTGGGGAGGATGACTGGGGAGCCTGAGGTTGGAGCAAGACCCTGAGGAATCAGGAGGGTTTCAGGTGGAAACAGAACAGAAGAGGGCCACACGTGTAAAAGCAAAGGAGCAAGAAATACGGTGGGACACAAAGTTTAAAAAAAGGGTCAGCACACAGAAGCCCTGACTACCTTCACGAGTAATTTGCATTTAATCCTGTCTGAAATGGTGACATCACTGGTAAGTTTTGTAAAATGCGAGAGATCAATTCATTTCTTGTCATTCTCTACTATCTATGGGCATGATCATGACCATGGTCTTTGAACATCCAGCCCCTCTACCCAGAATGTTCTTAATCTTCCTTCTTTCCCTGGGAAACTCTTGCTCACAAGTCCTAGCTCAAAGGCCCCTTCCTGCAAGCTTTGCCCCCCCCCACCCACCCATCCCCACCATACACACAGAGAAAAGACCTCTCAGCTTTCTGTTTATGTACCTCTGTAGGACTGACTCATCACTCAGCAAACTGTATTACAACTGTCCATCACTATTTCTGTCCCCTCCAAAAGTCTATGGGCCTCTTGTAAGGAGAGGTTCCATCTTATTCCCATATCTCTCTCATTGTTTGTACACAGAAGGCAACAGAGTGTATGAGACTTGGTAGCTAAATATGTACAGTGGAACAGAAGGAAAAAGAAAATGTTAGCAGGAAGATCAAGTTATATCACAACAGTTCAGAACATGAACAAGAGTAAGTTGCAAGGGACAGGACAGGTAAAATAGAACATTCAGCACTTGGCAAGTGTGATGAAAATATAGCAATAAGTCAGGGAGATCTTGACACCTCCAGAGTGCATAGCTGATGGATGGTTACATCATTAGCCACAATAGGAAATAAAAGCAGAACAGATGTGAAAGAAATGGAGTAGGAAGGAAAGAAAGAAAAAGAAAGGCAAAGAGTTCCATTTTTTCACATGCTGTGTTGAAGGTCCATGTGTCTGAGATTCAGAGAGCCTCCTAAGAAGAGATATCTAACCACAGAAGGACAGCAGAAGGGTCTGGGCCTCAGCATATAGGTCAAGACTAAAAACAGCAATTTAGAAGTCACCGTATAGAGAAAAGATTTTTCTTTTAAAGGTTCAATCAACTTGGGAGTACATTTAAAGTGCTATCAGTTCATTGGTTTCTAGAGGCATGTCCTGGTAGCCTACCTTGATGTCTGGTCATACATGTACTCCTCAGCCCCAACTGAAGCACTCCGGAATTTCTGCAAAATTTAAAAGTCATCAAATTAAAACAAATAGGTAAGTCTTCATGCAAAAAAAAGGGAAAGAAAGTGACAAATGTGCCCAAACCATTTTATTCTCACTTCAGAAAGGAAGATAATATATTTTTTAGTATTGTGTTTTCAACTACAATGAAAATAGTTACCATTTGTGCACAGAACTTGCGTATCACCTGAACACTGAGAATTACGCTTAACAGAAAAGGCATCTGTGCTTTGCATATCATTCCTATGTCCATATTCACATGTCCGCAGGTGTTCCGAAAGTGTCTGCAGATACTAGAACCTGTTTGTTCAAACACATGACACATCTCTTCCATTTTCTATTATCTCCAATGCTCATTCCAAAAGTCACAAATCCTGACTTACTGGAACACTGATTACAGACAGTCCTCATAGCATACATAGCCTAAGGCAGTATCTGGAGTAGGCAGAGGCATAATTTCTGGAGCAAGACCATCTAGCGTCAGGTTCTGATTCTTTTACCTGCTACCTGAATAAACTGATGCAAGGGCCATCTTTTCTCCATCAGTAAAATGCAGAAAGTTCTATTAGATGGTGCTGACCTGTGAAAAGGTATTTGCACTTAATATAGTTAAGAATTAGGAAATTTTGGAGTAGGAGGGTAGCATGAAAAGGGCATTTAAGGAAGAGATAGAGGAGATGCACTTCCAAGGGAAGGAATATGCAGTAACCCCTAACAACACATGGTGAACCAGTACTAGTAAACGT
>PITA01005168.1:18399-113998 GCA_004023965.1 Spilogale gracilis | reverse complement strand
GTTTGTTCTAACGTTTTGAAGAATGTTGGTGGAATTTTGATCGGAATGGCATTGAAAGTGTAGATTGCTCTGGGCAGTATAGACATTTTGACAATGTTTATTCTTCCGATCCATAAGCATGGAATGCTCTTCCATCTTTTTGTGTCTTCTTCAATTTCTTTCATGAGTGTTCTGTAGTTCCTCGAGTATAGATCCTTGACTTCTTTGGTTAGGTTTATTCCTAAGTATCTTATAGTTTTTGGTGCTATTTTGAAACTCATTTATAACCCTGAGATAGAAAAGCCCAGATACCGGCAAAGTAAAGGCCGATTCTGACGAAAACGGTGAAATCAAGAGGAGTGACTCATTGTTCTTCTGTGGGAGCTCACTGAAGAATAGGGGGGTTCCAGCTTTCAGCTCCAGGGCCCTGGAGCAGGGTGTTGCCTTAGTCAACCTGCCTTCAAGGAGCAAAACAGCACCACCTGGTGAAGGCTGGAGCCACTTACACCAAGCCCCACCCCTCTGCTCCCTGGAAGCCCATTTCCACTGGGCAAGTCCACTGAGAATCAGCCCTACAGGCCCCCCTGAACCAGCACAATCCCTTGGATCAAGTGTAATGATCATAGAGTCTTACAAGCTTTAAGCTCTAGGAGGAAATAGCATCTAACTTCCTTTTAACTTTTTTTTTCACTATTTTTCATTTATTTTATTATTTTTTTTTCAACTTCTTGGGCGGGGAGGGGGGGGAATCTAGATTTTTTTTTTTTTTTTTTAAACAAGCAGATCAAAACACACCCAGGATCTAGGCTTTTGCTTTTGTTTTTCTTTTTCTTTCTTTTTTTTTCCTTTTCTACTTTTTTTTCTGGGCAAAATGACAAGATGGTGATAGTTACCCTATAAGAAAAAAGAGAAAGTAGAACTCACTGCCAGGGATTTAATCAATTCAGATATAAGATACCTGAACTAGAATTCAAAACAACGATTATAAGAACACTAGTGGGACTTGATGAAAGCATAGAAGACACTTGAGAATCCCTTACTGCAGAGATAAAAGGACTAAAATCTAGTCAGGCCAAAATTAAAAATTCTATAACAAATATGCATATCCAAATGAATGCCAAAAAAATGAGGATGGACGAAGCAGAGAAGTGAATCAGAGATACAGAAGATAAAATTACAGAAAATAATGAAGCTGAAAAGAAGAGGGAAAGAAGGGTAATGAATCACAAAGTTAGACTTAGGAAACTCAGTGACTTACTATAATGTATTAATATTTGTAATATAGGAGTCCCAGAAGACGAAGCAAAACTAAAAGGGGCAGAATGTTTATTTAAACAAATTATAGCTGAAAACTTCCTTAATCTGGGAAAGAACACAGCCATCAAAATCCAAGAAACACAAAGAACTCCAATTAAATTCAACAAAAGCGGGCCATCGCCAATGCATACCATTGTCAAATTCACAAAATACACAGACAAGGAAAGAATCCTGAAAGCAACAAGGGAAAGAAAGTCACTAACCTTCAATGCAAAAACAGATTATGTTTGCAGCAGATCTGTCCAGAGAAACTTCACAAACCAGGTAAAAGTAGCAGGATATATTCAACATGCTGAGTGGAAAAAGACTAGGGAGGACCAGAGAAAATCACCAGGAATACCAATTCCACAGGTAACACGATGGTGCTAAATTCATATCTTTCAGTAATCACTCTGAATGTAAATGAACTAAATGCTCCAAGCAAAACACACAGGGTATCAGAATAGATTAAAAAATACAAGATCCATCTATATACTGCTTACAAAAGACTCATTTTAGACCTAGAGACATCTGTAGATTAAAAGTGAAAGGATTAGGAAATATTTATCATGAAAATGGACATAAAAAGAAAGCCAGTCTAGCCATACTTATATCAGACAAATTTAGATTTTAAAATAAAGACTGTAACAGGAGATGAAGAAGGGCATTCTATCATAATTAAGGGGTCTATCCATCAAAAAGACCTAACAAATGTAAATATTTATGCTCCAACTTGGAAGCACCCAAATATATAAATAATTAACATCAAGAAACTCATTAATAATACAATCATAGTACAGCACTTTAACACTCCATTTACAATGGACAGATCATCTAAGCATAAAATCAACCAAGCAACAAGTACTTTAAATGACATAATGGACCAGATAGACTTAATAGATATATTGAGGACATTTCATCCTAGAGCAGAGTACACATTCTAAATTCATACGGGTCATTCTCCACAACAGATGACATTATGGGTCACAAATCAGAACTCAAGTACAAAAAGACTGAGATCATACCAGGCATGTTTTCCAGACCACAATACTATGAAATTGGAAGTCAACCACAAAAAAAAATTTGGAAGGACCTCAAATACATGGAGGGTAAAGGACATCCTACCAAAGAATGAGTGGGTGAACCAGGAAATTAAAGAATAATAAAAAAAATAAATGAAAACAAATGAAAATGAAAACACAATAGTCCAAAACCTTTAGCATACAGCAAAGGCAGTCCTCAGAAGGAAGTATATAGCAATATAGGCCTACCTCAAGAGGCAAGTAAAGTCTCAAATACACAACTTAACCTTATACCTAAAGGATCTAGAAAGGGAACAGTAAATAAAGCCTAAAGCCAGCAGAAGTGAAATAATAAAGATTGTTTCATTTCTGCTCCAAACAAAAAAACCAATAGAACAGATTAATGAAACTAAGAACTGGTACGTCAGAAGAATTAACAGAACTTATAAACCTTTAGCCAGACTTACCAAAAAGAAAAGAGAAAGGACTCAAATAGATAAAATCATCAATGAAAGAGGAAAGGTCACAACCAACACCACAGATACACAGCCAATTTTAAGAGAATACTATGAAAAATTATATGCCAACAAATTGGGTGATCTAGAAGAAATGGATAAAATCTGAGAAATTTACAAACTACTGAAACTGAAACAGGAAGAAACAGAAAACATGAACAGACCCATAACCAGCAAAGAAATTCAATCTGTAATCAAAAACCTCCCAACAAACAGAAGTCCTGAGTTAGATGGTTCCCCAGGGGAACTCTGCCAGACATTTAAGAAGAGATGAGGGGCACCTGGGTGGCTCAGTTGGTTAAGCGACTGCCTTAGGCTCAGGTCATGATCCGGAGACCTGGGATTGAGTCCCACATCAGGCTCCTTGCTCGGTGGGAAGCCTGCTTCTCCTTCTCTCACTCCCCCTGCTTGTGTTCCCTCTCTGGCTGTGTTTCTCTCTGTCAAATAAATAAAATCTTAAAAAAAAAAAAAAGAAGAAGAAGAGATGATACCTATTCTTCTCAACCAGTTTCAAAAAATAGAAATGTAAGGAAAACTTCCAAATTCATTCTACGAAGCCAACCTTACCTTGATTCCAGAACCAAAGACCCCAGTAAAAAGGAGAATTATTGGCAAATATCCCTGATGAACATGGGTGCAAAAATTCTCACTAAAATACCAGCAAATCAATTCAACAGTACATTAAGACAATTTTCCACCACAATCAAGTAGGATTTATTCCAGGGTTTTAGGGGTGATAAAATATTTACAAATCAATCAATATGATATACCACATTAATAAAAGAGAGGATAAGAACCATATGACCCTATCAATACACGAAGAAAAAGCATTTGACAAGTGCATGGGTGGCTCAGTCAGTTAAGCATTCAACTCTTAAGTTCAGGTCATATCTCAGGGTCCTGAGACTGAGTCCTGCATCAGGCTCCATGCTAAGCTTGGAGTCTGCCTGACATTCTCTCCTTCTCCCTCTGTCCCTCCCTCCACTCACACACTCTCTCTCTTAATAAAATCAAAGAAAGAAAGAAAGAAAGAAAGAAAGAAAGAAAGAAAGAAAGAAAGAAAGAAAGAAAGAAAGAAAGAAAGAAAGAAAGAAAAGAAGGAAGGAAGGAAGGAAGAAGAGAAAAGAGAAGAAAAGAAAAGAAAAGAAAGAGAGAGAGGGAGGAAGAAAGAAAAGAAAAAACATTTGACAAAATATAGCATCCATTCTTGATAAAACCCTCAACTATGTACGGATAGAAGGAACATATCTCAACATCATAAAGGTCATATATGAAAGACTCACAGCTAATATCATCCTCAACAGGAAAAAACTGAGAGCCTTTCTCCTACAGTCAGGAACAAGACAAGAATGCCCACTCTCATCATTATTATTTAACATAATACTGGAAGTCTTAGCTTCAGCAATCAAACAAAAAGAAATAAAAGGCATCCTAATCATCAGGGAAGATATCAAATTGTTAATACTTGCAGATAAGATGATACTGTATCTATGTAGAAAACCCAAAAGATGCCACCACTAAATTGTTAGGATACATGAATTCAGCAAAGTCAAAGAATATAAAATCAACATACAGAAATCTGCTGCACTTCTATACACCAATAATGAGGTACAGAGAAGGAAATCAAGGAATCCATCCCATTTGCAATTGCACCAAAAACAGTAAGATACCTAGGAATAAACCTAACTGAAGAGGTAAAACATCTATACTCTGAAAACTATACAACATTAATGAAAGAAATTGAAGAGGACACAAATAAATGGAAAAGCAGTCCATGCTCATGGATTGGAAGAACAAATATTGTTCAAATGTCTATACCACCCAAAACAATCTACACATTTAATGCAATCCCTATCAAAATGCCACCAGCATTTTTCACAGAGCTAGAAACAACATCCTAAAATCTGCATGGAACCACAAAAGACCCTCATAATAGCCAAAGCAATCCTAAAAAAGAAAAAATGGGAGGCATCATGATATTTTATATCAAGCTACATTACACAGCTGTAGTCATCAAGAAATTATGGTACTGGCACAAAAACAGACACAGAGATCCCTGGAACAGGAGCAGAGAGCCCAGAAATGGACCCACAACTGTACGGCCAACCAATCTTCAACAAAGCAGGAAAGAATATCCAATGGAAAAGAGTGGAAAAATTTATTTTCCCAACAAATGGTGTTTGGAAAACCGGATAGCAACACATAAAAGGATGAAACTGGACCACCTTTTTTATACCACACACAAAAATAGAGTCAAAATGACTTAAAGACCCAAATGTTGTTGGGGTTAATGTAGAGCATGAAATCAGAATAGCTGGCTTGCTAAAATGTAACACAGAGGCCACTGCGGGTGAGGGTAGGTTTTGGAGAAGGGCATAGGCTTTTGGAATGCTGAGGCCTGCCTGCATGACCACCTGCTGCAGGAATGCCACGGGGAGTTGCCCCCGCCAAAGCCCAAACAGCCGCCTATGATCTAAGAGATGTATGCATTGTCCCTTAAGCTATTTTTAGCAGAACTCATAGAGCACGCAGATTCGCATATCATATCTTTCCTGTAAACAGATCCTCCTAGTTCCAGTAAGACCCCTTGTCACACATCACATGCTTGAGGAAACAGTGATAAGGATTTGTGATTATCCTGCAGGACCAATAAAAGCGGGAACAAAGCAGGGCAAAGGATCCTCGTCTCTGAGCACTGACTCCCTTGCCTTCTCCTCTCTTTCATAGCAGTTTGGAGAAATCTGTCATCCATCAGTAGAGGGATTGCTGGCCATTCCAGGCAAAATGTAGACAGGAAACCATCAAAATCCTAGAGCATAATACAGGCAGAAACCTCTTTGACCTCAGGTACCAACTTCTTAGTAGACAGGTCACTGGAGGCAAGGGAAACAAAAGCAAAAATGAACTCTTGGGATTTCATCAAGATAAAAAGTTTCTGCATGGGGCGCCTGGGTGGCTCAGTGGGTTAAAGCCTCTGCCTTCAGCTCAGGTCATGATCTCAGGGTCCTGGGATCGAGGCCCACATCGGGCTCTCTGCTCATCAGGGAGCCTGCTTCCTCCTCTCTCTCTGCCTGCCTCTCTGCCTACTTGTGATCTCTCTCTCTCGGTCAAATAAAGAAATAAAATCTTTAAAAAAAAAAAAGTTTCTGCAAAAAAACAGAAAAAAGTTTCTCCATGGTTTTCTGCAAGAAAACAATCAACAAAACTGAAAGACAACTTATAGAATGGGAGAAGATATTTGCAAATGACATATCTCATAAAAGGTTAGTATCTAAAATCTGTACAGAATTTATCAAACTCACCCCAAAAAATGAATAATCCAATTAAGAAATAGGCAGAAAACATGAACAGATATTTCTCCCAAGAAAACATCCAGATGGGTAAGAGAGACATGAAAAGATGTTTACATCACTCATCATCTGGGAAATGTAAATCAAAACTATGATGAGATACCATGTTACAACCGTCAAAATGACTAAAAGTAACAACACAAGAAACAGTAAGTGTTGGTGAGAATGTGGAGAAAGGGGAACCCATTTGCACTGTTGGCAGGAATGCAAACTGGGGCAGCCACTCTGGAAAATGGTATAGAGGTTCTTCAAACAGTTAAAATAGAACTACCCTATGATCCAGCCATTGTACTACTAGGTATAACCCAAAGGATACGAAAATACAGATTTGAAGGAGTACATGCGCCCTGATGTTTATAGCAACATAATCAACAATTGCCAAAGAAAGAGCCCAAATATCTATCAACTGATGAATGGATAAAGAAGAGGTGGCATATATACACAAGACATTATTACTCAACCATCAAAAAGACAGAAAGCTTGTCATTTGCAACAACTTGGATGCAGCTGGAGTGTATTATGCTAAGTAAAGTCAGTCAGTCAGAGAAAGACAAATGCCATATGATATCCCTCATATGTGGAATTTAAGAAAGCAAATGGATGAAGATATGGGAAAGGGAAAAGAAAAAAACAAAAGGAGAGAAGGAAACAAGCCATAAGTGACTTTTTCTTTTTAAGATTTTACTTATTTATTTGACAGAGAGAGATCACAAGTAGGCAGAGAGGCAGGCAAAGAGAGAGGAGGAAGCAGGCTCCCCACTGAGCAGAGAGCCTGACAGGGGCCTCAATCCCAGGACCCTGAGATCATGACCTGAGCGGATGGCAGAGGCTTTAACCCACTAAGCCACCCAGGCACCTGCCATAAGTGACTCTTAACAATAGAGAACAAACTGAGGGTTGGTAGAGGTCGGTGAGGGATGGGCTAAATGGGTGTTGGGTATTAAGAGGGCAATTGTTGTGATGACAACAGGGTGTTGTAGGTAAGTGATGAATTACTGAATTCTCCTAAAACCAAAATTGCACTGTATGTTACTTAACATTTAAATTTAAAAAAATTATATAGAGAAAGAAATTCTACCCTGTTACACTAGCAACAAAATCCCAGATCACCTGGGCACCTGGGTTGCCCAGTTATTCCAGCGTCTGCCTTCAGCTTGGGTCATGATTCTGGAGTCCAGAGATCGAGTCTTACAGTCCTGGGATTGAGCCCCAAGTCACTGTCCCTGCTCAGCGGGGAGGCTGCTTCTCCCTCTCCCTCTGTCCCTTCCCCTGCTCCTTCTCCTTCTCTCCTCCTCTCTCTCAAATAAATAAAATCTTTAAATAAAATCCCAGATCACTAAAAATTTTAGGTAATGTATATGCAAATTTTATGAGTTGTAGTTGTAAATCACGTTAAGTCCATAAAATTGTTTGGATTCTTTTTCTTTCATTTCTGTGTTATTCTTGATACCATCATTATTGTTACATTTGATGTGACAGTGACAGACGGGAATGTGTATTAAAATCTGCCACAATGACTGGTTTTGTCCCCTTTTTGAATTTCCAATATCTTGTCCGTACATATTTCATGTATTTCATTTAATGATTCAACATTCATGGTTATGAAATTTTCACCATGGATATTTAATATTTTGTCAATATACAAAAAGTCTTCCGTATTAACGACTTTTGTATGGTGTTTTCTGATGTTAATATTGACAACCCACTGTCCTTCCCTTGGCATTTGACTGGCATATCTTCCACTCATTTCTTTGTTTAGCCTTTCAGTTTCCAAGGAACTAAATAGTTTTAGTACTGCCCACAGTCTCTACAAATATTTGCAAATTCAAATAATGAGCCAAAACGGGTCTCCCTCTTTGAGGATGAGCACACAGAGAAAAATGCCTTTTTATCAGACTGGGAATCTAGTTGAACATTAAGGGCAAGGCAGTTCTGGTGGGAAATACAGGGAGCCCTCCACTTTGCTGAGGAAAGTTCTTGAAATCATGAGCAGTCATTTAATGATGATGTGATCTGGGGTGGGTTCCTCAGCCTCTCTGTCTCTGGGGTGTACCCCCTCTGTGAAATGAGGAAAGTGACAATATGGACTTTCTAGGATAGATGTAAGGATTAAGTAGGTTAATGCATGTAAAATACTTATGAGACCAGGCACACCGTAAGTATTCCAAAGATGCAATGCGAGGTAGTACCGTGACTCCTGTTGTTACGCATGCCATGGCATTTGCTCCATCCTGTTGTTTCCCACTTTCCGTCAGCTCTGTAGCCGGCCACTGGACGTCTAGGGGCTCGTGACAGGCTAGGGCTGCAATGGCCCGCAGGGGTAGGAGCCCATGAAACTGTGCTTGCCATTTGTTCTCAACTCAGCAGAAAATGTGGTGTTTGACATGATAAACTTTTTTCACAATTTCAAAGGATACGTGGAAACAGACCAGCCCAGTCCCTCTCCAGCCTCCTTCCCAAGGCAAATTCTGTACTCGGTTTCTTACGTTACCTTTCAGAATTATTCTGTAAGTCTTTAGAAGTAAGGGGAAAAAAGTCAAGGAGAAAAAAAAAACACTAATGGTATTATTCTGCCTTTACACGCTGCTCTACAGTTATTAATACCTCTCGTATGGTACAGACTTTTCCCTGTCATGAAGTTACCATAATTTATTTACCCAGAAGTCTATTGATGGTTATTTCAACTATTCCCTGGCTTACTTTTATTTACAAAAATAAAAGTCACAGTGAGTATATGGATACATTTTCTAAAGGGTAAGTTTTTAGAAGTAGAATTCTAGCCCCAGAGCATGAGCACTTTCAGTTTGGGTAGGGACCGCCAAACTGTCCTCTCTGGAGGTCACACCGACCCGCATTCCCCAAAGTGTTGAAGGGCAGCAAGCTGGTTCCTTCACACCCT
Source organism: Spilogale gracilis (assembly GCA_004023965.1). Taxonomy (NCBI): domain Eukaryota; kingdom Metazoa; phylum Chordata; class Mammalia; order Carnivora; family Mephitidae; genus Spilogale; species Spilogale gracilis. Next base: position 104,937 of record PITA01005168.1, on the reverse strand, counting down.
TTCCAAGTGTACTAGCAAACCTCTTCATCTCTGCCAGGCTGGTGGCTGGAAACAGTATTTCATTACAGTTGTGATCTACTCGCCTCTCATTCAGAGTGAGATTGGGTGTGTCTGCCTTCCTCACAGTCATCTCAGGATGGTGGTGAGACGGCTGTGACGCAGCCTCCTCCCTGCGACAGACTCTGAAAATCCATGGTGGTCCAACTGAACCTCCTTATAGAAGTGTCTTAAAAGACAAAACCACAGGTTTCTTCAGCCTCATAGTTTTGCTTCTTTTATTTCATCCCCTCCCCCCCTTTTTTTCCAATTCAGTAACATTTTTAAATTGCTTTGGCGCTAAAGTGCCCAGGGAGTCTGTTACACTTCTATTCATTTTCTTTTCTGTGAAATTATACTAGGAAAATGTAAAGAAGGAAATCCTTTTCTGCTTGCCTATAGCAATTTCAAGGCCAGTGATGAATGGTTAGCTGGGAGAGCAAGGCTCCCAAGGCAAGGGAAATAGGATGATTAGGTTCTGTATTCTAAATTAGGAACATGTACGCTGAATACATAAGCAATCAGATACTCGTTTGTGCAGAAGTAAAAGGAACTAAGAATTAATCCATTAATTACAAAAGAATCAAGCATAAAAATGCACTTCCCTCAAAGAACAAAAAGGTCTTCCAAGAAAATTGTGTTTTGGGGGCGCCTGGGTGGCTCAGTCGGTTAAGCGTCTACCTTTGACTCAGGTCATGATCGCAGGGTCCTGGGATCCAGTCCTTCATCAGGCTCCCTGTTCATTGGGGAACCTGCTTCTCCCTCTGACTCTGCTGATCTCTCTCTCTTCTGAATAAATAAATAAAATCTTCAGGAAAAAATTTTTCTTTTCCTACTCAAGACTAAAGACAAATGAACTGACATACATTTAGTCAAAGAAGAACGTATTTTCAGTGAAACCTGAATCACGAAATGCCAATAAATCAGAATATGGTCATTCACATGAATCATTTCTTAGTGAGGTCAGTACCCCTCCAATGAGTTAACATTTATGAGTTAGTATTTCTGTTTATAATCTAAACATCACCTAGAATTTGTAAAATCTCTTTTGTCATAATTCATTGCTCAGTTACAGAATCTGCAGTGACAATTCTTGAACCAATGAGTTGTGCTGGCCACTTTTATTGCTACATTAAGCTGGTAAACTGCATATTTGTCCAAACATTTTGTTTCCTACAGTCATAACCTTTTCTCTATTGACCAGATTCTGGTTTATAATTTTTCTATGATCCATCCTAAACTTTCACTGGAATTCTACAGAAATCAAGAAGAATTAAATACTTCAGGACATGCCTCTGAAGACTGTAAGGCTGAATAAATATTATTATTAAAGAAAATTAATAGTTCAGCAAGTTATGGCTTTGACTACCAGAGTTACATATGACAAAATAAAAACTGTTAAAAATAATGCTATACAAATTAATTAAACCTAATAAGGGAACAAGTTAATCAATGACTGCAAAGGCATTGAGCCAGTTGTTAGGGCCACTTTCTTTAACAAAGCCCAAGACACCCTTGCATTCTTACTTTAAGAGTTTTGATGCAACACAATTTTACCAATAGTTATTCACCCTCTTCCCCAAGCAGTAATAACAAACAGTGGTGTAAAAAATACTTGAAGAAGCATCTATCCAGTACCTTCTTATGGAAACAGGCTTTCTCCTTCATACACAGAGATGTCTAAGAAGAGCCACCTCATTCAACCAAACCCTCCCTGAGCCCAGGCCACAGAGAGGAATACCTGACTCAAGCTGGCTTGGGGCTTGGAACCAAAGAAATGACCAAGCAGCCTCGCCAAGAGTTTGAATCTGTGAGAGGTAAAGCGAGGGGACTTTCAATGGCAACAGAAGATCAGACAAAAAAAGAAGAGAAAGACAATTGCTTGTGACAACTGTCAAAAGATAAGAAAAAGGTAAAGGAACTTTGTTTTCAGATGGGTCGGTGAGAGAAGGCTTGCAGAAGTAGCATTTGAGCTGGGCCTTAACACATGGGTAAAATAGTTGAACATTTATGCTTTATGTGTGTCAGGAGGGCTCTAGTGCTATTTTGGAAGTTTCTCTGTTGTTTTCCTTTCTGCAGATCCTTGTTTCTGAGTCACAAGACAGTTATCTGTATGTATGTATAACGTATGTGTATGTACATATACATATTCATACCTACAAAATGTAATAAAGTTATATGATTAAGGAAGTTCACTGCAGCTTTAATCTCATTAGTAAAAAGAAATGTTAGATTAAGTATTTGTGTGTAATATAGATTACATATATGTATACACACAGATAGTTAATAATGACTACATGTTAGGGGTCTAACGGGAAAGGGGTCTGTGAAAATCCTATTCCAGATATTTCTGTATCTATTGAAAATTTTTTTCCAGCACGTAACAGACTTTTACATTGATTTTTATTTTTATAGAAGTTCTACATGAACACAGTATAGAGTTAATAGCTCTAGTTTTTAAAAAAAAATGCCTCTGACCTCCTATTTGCCACTACTTCCTGATTTCCAGAGGTAACCACTTTTGAATCTTTTTACAATTTTTTATTAATTTGTATTATTCTGAGTAATTTATTTAAATTGCTTCATCTTGACCTTTGAGTTTTAGATACTACTGGCTTCCCACTGTGACGATGTGGTTCCCACCCATGCATTCATCCTTCTCATCTCCTATTCATTCAAGTGAACAAAATATCATTTTTATTAAATCAGTGTCCATTTTCAGCTGTGGCATACCAGGATTATTTTGCCTTTTCTGTACTGTGAAAACTCTTTCTTCCAAATTTCTGTTTGTTCCTTTATTTTAGTTTGTGCCTTTCACATTAGAGGCTTTCTCAAATACCTGGTGACTCTTGACTGTCTGCTCAAAGTTATAACTGAGCCAGAAAATGGTTGATTACGTCTACCTGTAGGGGAGGCAGAAGGGCGTTGAGTGTGGATTCCATATAGGGTTGTGTGCCTAATTAACCCACTGGGGAGAGAGCGCATCTTCACTAAGGGACCAGTCAATCCCCAGAGAGAGTTCTTCAGTTCTTGCTTGAGGATCTAATCCTAACTGGCAAGCTTGGAGAGTCAACACATAGAAATTTTCACTTCGTTCTCCTGCTGACCACGGGTCATTCTGTACTCAGTGTGATTCCGAATAGAGGAAGATCAGAGATCTTCTTTAGAGGACAATGCTCTTCTTTAGAGCATTGGAGGGGAGCAACGACCAGCAGAGGTGAAGAGAGAACTGGGTCACCGACTTCCTTAAAAGACTTCCAACCGAAACTCTCGTTCGGCCCACTTTTGTCTCCACTTCTAGCACATTGCAGCACCAGCAATTCTGGAAGCCCTTGTAGGTCTCATGGTCTCAATCAGGTGGCTCCTGGGCTTTCTCCACTGTGTAACTAGGACTCAGTTTTCTGGCGTCTGCAAAGCTGGTTGTAACTCTTCCATCTCTTCTGCACCTTTCAACATTTCATTATGGCCCTCTCCTCTTCTCTCACTGTCCTTACTTATCTATAACCTTAAAAATTACCTCTACTCTCAGTTTATTGGATTTTTCAGGAGGGAGCCGAGGCTAATGCTTCCTCACCTCTGTATTTTCAAATTTCCAATTTGCATTTTACAGTACACTTTTATTTTTTAAAACTTTAAAAATTAGGGCTAAGCTAGCCATGTCTGTTTACTGAAATTCCCAAACACTAGATTTTCTAGCAACACAGTTGGAGTCCTTTCTTCCTTTTTTTTGAATATAATTGGGTACCAGGCAGTATAAATGCACTTTAAAGTAATTTTGAGGGCGCCTGGGTGGCTCAGTGACCTCTGCCTTCATGATTTCAGGGTCCTGGGACTGAGGCCCGCATTAGGCTCCCTGCTCAGTGGGGAACCTGCTTCCTCCTCTCTCTCTGCCTGCCTCTCTGCCTACTTATGATCTCTCTCTGTGTCAAATAAATAAATTTTAAAAAAAATCTTTAAAAAAGAGTAATTTTGATATGGTATTTAATTCAGCCTTCATCTTGGAACTTGGGTAGATGGCACTCTGATGAATATTGAATATTTGAATCCTAATTTTTGGAATCAGTGTGGTGAAAGTTTTCTTTCTCCTTTGGAGTAAACCAAAGTGTCCCAAAATAAAACAAAAACTTGACTTTCTGTGAAACCTGAACATCTACCTTTCACAAGTTCTCATTGTATCCATGAGTTCTGAGACACTAAAATTATTGAATACATAGAAACTTATCCCCATAAATTATTAAGAGATTTAAATTTCAGGAAGAAACGCATTTCTCCCTACACCAAAGAACTGTGTCATCTATCTTAATACCGAAAATTCTTTCAATATGTTAATTAGAGGAAATTTTAGCACAAATTTTGAAATCCTGTTTGAAAACAAATCCTACACTTGTTTTTATCACAACCAAAGGGATACACTTAGTGGTCCATGACTATTTACCAGGCAATAAGATTTCACTAAATGTCTCAGACAACACAGAAGCAGCATTCCTACATTACAGTTATTGACGCTATCCAAGCAGAGACCTCTAAGTCATCAAAACACAAAAAACACAGCGGGGGATAGAGAGGAGAAACAGCTCCTGCTCAGCCTACCCAAGTGCATATGAGGAAGACCCATCTCAGGAGAGGATGGTGATCCAAATCCAGGGATTTTTGCAGCAGCTCCCATCGGTAGGTATTGGATTATATTGACTGTTTGATTATACGGACTATTTGATTATACGGACTACTGGCACCACAGTAAACCGGAATCCATAACCAGTGCAAGCAAACACTGATAGAGGTAAAGAAGCCATTTCTACAAAACGCTGTCAGTTGCCAAGGTTAAGATAAGCAAGCGTTCTTCAAAATTGTCTCCACAAAAACAGAGGCTATATGCTAACATCTGCTGGGCTACATCCATCCATGCAACTACTGCCCTCATTTCAGGACACACAAAAACCTCTCGGGAAGAAAGTGGTTAGCATAACTTGGAGTCAGGGACCATTGGCATCTTGACATCTTAGGTAATGGACTGGTCCCCAGATCCCTCAAGCTATTCTCAGTGTCATTATAAGACTGTGGCTGTGGAAGCAGAGGGACTTGTGTTCAAAACCTGGGCCTGCCACCAACTAGCTATGTATTTTAGGTGAAGCCAGGTAACCTCTTCTATACAAAGTAGGAAAGGAATCTTAGAATTCTTTTGATTGGGAATATCAGAAGCCTGCTGAAGTTGGTTTAGGTAAAGAACAAAAATTTATGGACTACCATGAATTATTGCCTCTGCTTTCTTTGAGGTTGGCTTCACTTACAAGAAGTTTCTGTCCATGGAGCAGCAAAGGTGGGCCCTTACTCTTTGATGTCTCATACGAAAAAACCCAGATAACGTGGTAAGATGTCTCTCCCCTAAGAGCCACACGAATGGATTCTGGATGACTTTTTTTTTTTTTTTTAAGTTCTGTTCTTACCCTTGGGGCAATAATTTTGTTACTGAGATCACTACAAACTAGCATGTTTCATCTATGTTACGTAGAAATATTGGTATATTACTACATCTACATAATATATTGGTATATTATTACATCTGCACCATCACAATTAAAACAAAAGCCATTTAAAAATTGCAGAAGTCCCCAACATAGCCTATGCATTCCTACTTTACAGAATCACCCTGACAAATACACAAGATGACTTCAGCAAAGCAATGAACACAATGACTTTCAGCAACTCTTCATTAAGAACCATCCTTACGCAGTTAAGTCAGTTCCATCCAGGAGTTTTTACCCACTTACTTCAAAGTTAGGTTTTTGCCTTTTGCTCAGCAGTCTCTTGTACGTCTCTGATCAGATGCTGTTTCTTTAATTTCTAAGCATGCTAAAAAGGATTAATTAAACCTTGAACCTTCAAAGAAATAATCAAAAGTTCTTACTTCAAAAGCAAAGTCTAAAAACCTTCACAATCAAAATATAGATTGCAAGCAATACTAAAAGTCACACATTGAAAAAAAAAAAGCAAAACCAGAACATTGCCCTACTTGGGAATAGACAACTCCACTGGAGCAGTCCACTTTAATCTCCGCTTGAACTGGCTGAGACAAGAGGCCATAAGCAGCCATAGAAATGACTCCAGATTTGGTGTGTTGTAAAAATGCTGAATGGACTCCTGAAAATGAAATCTAGACGTTAAAAACCGTATGGCCTTGCTCTTTCAGCAAATATCTTCAAATCCAAAAATTAGAGACAGAGATATTTTTTCTAAGGTCACCATTGCAACTGCAAAGATGGTTTGTACACCCACTACTTTAACCCTTTCGAGGTCCTATCCTTTGCAAGTTGTAAGATGATGTTTATCAGGTAGCCACACAACTGTGTGTGACAGAATTTAGGGTGAACTTGGATCTGTATTTGTCGGCAACAAGAAGGGGGTGCTTAGGGGGTGCTTAGTTCTATCATAACGAACTTAGGATTGGGTTGCTTATATGCCGCAACCCTTCAGGATTTCTGATGGAAAGAAAATGAGAACAGAGATTCAGAGGTGGGCAATTATACCAAGTGAACACGAAGTAGTTCAGTTCGCCTAGAAAAGAAAATGCAAAAAAAGAGGCTATGGAAAATACTCGTGGCATATTTTAATGAATACCTGATGGAAATCAGTTTATACAAAATTGGATTCTAATATTTCTGCTTATAGATGAATCAACAAAGGGATTTTAGAGAGAGGATTCTATAGATCTTTGTAACACCAGTATGGCTCTAACTCAAGGCTGCTTTCAATATATAAAAAAGTCAAAATTACTTCACATCTGAGAACAAAGGGCTCTCTCTCTCAGCTACCACATCGTTTTTTGGTCAAGCTCTCCTACACTTTTTTGCAAAAGAGTAAGTACTGCAAATTATGTGAACTGCTTTTTAGAACAGGAATTCCACGTATTTGAATTCTGTTTTTATTTCATGCTGAAATTTAAGCATTGTGGCTTTCTTTATTAGGCAGTTGATTTAATTCTTCTAGTTTTCTTACTGCCAGCTACCGACCTCTGCTTTCAGAAGCTGAGAAGCCTGCAGTGAGCTGAACTGTCAGCACACATCATGGAGCTGAAAGGGGAATCATTTCCCCTGACGAAGAGGACCACACCATCTTTCTGGGAAAAGTCTTTTCATTCATTTTTTTGGCCCCTAACTTGATCTTCTGTTACTTTTAGCCTTGAAAACTTCTTCAATTTTTTTTTAAGATTTCTTTCTTTATTTGATAGAGAGAAACACAGCCAGAGAGGGAACACAAGCAGGGGGAGCGGGAGAGAGAGAGAGAAGCAGGTTTCCTGCCCAGCAGGGAGCTCCAATGCGGGGCTCTGTCCTGGGGCTCCAGGGATCATGACCAAAGGCAGATGCTTAATGACTGAGCCACCCAAGCACCCTTTTTCTTTACTTTTATGAATTGTAACGAAAAAACCTTCTTAAGGGCCAGTCCTGCATCCTCATAGTTTAAATCCAGCCATTTTGCCTGTGGTTATACAACGAAGAAATTTGTTTTGCTAATTTTCTGAGACTGACTTTTTTTGTGCACAATGATATTACTTACCAATGCCAAATAGACCCCTAGAGCTCTGAATACCCCAAGAGTTCCCCAAGAGTGGCAGAAAATAATGACAGACTAAAACCTACCTCGGTGTTCGAGTGGGGAAAAAAAACAAGTACATATATCATCAGGAAAAACTCAATCCTTATTTTGCAGGTAGAATAATAAACTTTCAAGACTTACTCACCACCATGAAGGGAGGTGAAAAGTTTTTATAATAGGTGACATAATCTCCAGATAGCAATGAGTGAACCAATACAATGTGCCTTACTGTTAACTGTGGAAAATACAAATGAACTCCTTGCCCGCACGTAGTTTATAATCTAAAACTAGAGATAAAATGTATTACAAGATAAAGCTACCAAGCACCATAAAACTGAGAAATAACCAAAAACGTTACAGAACATGACTGAGTTTGAAAGGCAGCACGTATCATTTCATGTTGACAGAAGCTCATGAGAGGTGGTGAAATTCTCAGTCGGACCTTAAAGAAAGGTGAGGGGGCGCCTGGGTGGCTCAGTTGGTTAAGCGACTGCCTTCGGCTCAGGTCATGATCCCGGAGACTTGGGATCGAGTCCCGCATCGGGCTCTCTGCTCGGCGGGAAGCCTGCTTCTCCCTCTCTCACTCCCCCTGCTTGTGTTCCCTCTCTCAGCTGTGTTTCTCTCTGTCAAATAAATAAATAAACATTTAAAAAAAAAAAAGAAAGAAAGAAAGAAAGGTGAGATTTTCCAGAGAAATGTGTTCAAGATCTTAGTGTAGGGAGAACTGTGTGAGCAAAGGCATGGAGGAAAAAAAAAAAAAAAAACAGTGTCAAAAGAATTGGATTGGAATGGAAGGTTTGTGTGAGAAACATAGATTAGCTCCAACGATATATAAAGGGTAAACTGTGTGAACCCTCAGATGCAGTATAAAAGGGATTTAGTCCCAAAGGCAAAAGAGATTAACCTTAAAGAAGATTGATATATGCAGGGAGAACTGGACCTGGGAAAGGTTAAAAATGCTGCGAGCATAAGCTAATCTTTGTGTGGCCTTTCAAATTCAGTGCAACCGATCTCGAAGCGGATGGAGCCGGCATGGTATCAGTGGGAATGGAAAGGAAAGGATGGATGCAAGAGATACAGCAAAGAAATGTCTGATTAGAGGAAAGGCTATCAGACTTTTTGCGTCTGGGTGGCTAGAGAAGTGTGATACAGGAGCAAAAATGTGACATCAAAGGAATCGTTTGGATAGGGGTAAAGAGAATGAGTTTGCTTTAAAAAATGAGTTTTAGTACTGATGTCCAGTGAGGAGCCCTGAGCCAGAGCTGGGGAAATACATCTGGTGTCTGCTTTCATAAGTCAGGACAGCTACAAGCATAACAAGAGCCTCAGGAATACCCAAGCTTCAGATTCACAAGTTAGAAGAAGACGCCGCAACAAAGAAAGAAACTAGATGGATGGAGATGGACAGAGGGAGAGGGGACCAGGAAGCGAGCTGCTACAGAACAGAAATCAAGGGTAGATGGGCATGGGCACAGCTTCCAGGAGTGCAGGGCTCCCCTTGAGGCCACACGTCCTCAGGACACACAGCATCCTCTGCTCTCCACTGTGGACGCTTGTGGGTGCGAACTGCCCCAAAGGCTCATCTGTACCGGCATCCAGGTGCATAATTCATTGGAGGGAGTATTCTAGGCCTCCTTGGAGGCCCAAATAAAGCTGCCTGCCGTTTTCCCATCATGCTTGTCTATAGTCGCATCAACATTTTAATCTCAGTAACTGAGAAGGAAAAGAGGAAAGGAAGAAGAAAGGCAGGGACAAAGCAGAAAGCATTCCATAAAGTAAGATGCTATAGAAAAGTTAAATAGGAGGGTTGTTACCTGGGAAAAAAAAAAAAAAGAACAAAATCTTCTGAGAGGGCATCTGAGGAAGAGAAACACTGCATTCCTTAACCTGGTTTTAATAGGAAGTCTCCCATCTTCACTATAGTAATTCAGAAAGAGAAAAAACTTGAAAATTTCCTATAGTCCAATATAGGATTTTATTTTTGCAGATTTCACTAACTGTTTGGGGGCCCTTAAAATTTACATCACAAGACACACATCCATAGCCAAAAATGTTACACGGCTTTCTTAGCATTGATTTTGTGTAAGTGAAAATTAAGGGAATATTAACCAGTACTTTACAAAAAGGTTTCTCTTTATTAATTTGGAAGTGCTGCAATGACTCGAGTGGCAAAATTTTTGCCCAGTGAAAGCAAATAAACACCAACAGCTTCCTAATTGAATAGGCACACTGTTGTATTTTTAAATATTCGCTGAAAAATTCTCAGGCTTGGAATTGAGCTGCTCAGTGTCTCTTTCTTCCATATGTCCTGTAATAATTAAAACCTCAATTCCACTTTGAGGAACATTTACACCATCTTTCTCTCTTTCTTCAAATAATAAATGTGGCTGCTAAATCAACCATAGACTCATAAAGCTAAAAGAAATCTCAGGATCATCAAGTCTTAAAGTAGGAATAAAGGATATTACCTAAGCAGTTTAATCAGAGACATTTATTTCTATATTTTAATTCTTTTTTAAGATTTTATTTGTTTATTTGACTGAGATCACAAGTAGACAGAGAGGCAGGCAGAGAAAGAGGAAGAAGCAGGCTCCCCGCTGAGCAGAGAGACCTATGCAGGCCTCTATCCCAGGACCCTGAGATCATGACCTGAGCTGAAGGCAAAGGCTTTAAACCACTGAGCCACCCAGGCGCCCCTCTATAGTTTTTAAAATGACTTTGGATGTTCAGTATCTATAGGCCTTGCTGTGGTTGCCAAGGCAGTGATTACCATGTAGTTTCATTCCTACTCTTTCCCTAAGAACACAATTTCTGTGCTCACAATAAAGGGACTGAGGTTTTTCTAAAACCTATTTTTAAATATTAAGTAAATGCGTTCACACATAACATAAACCAGCAAGTATGGTTATGCCAAAATTAGGGTGGGCTCTAGCAGCTGAATCCCAAAAGAATAGTGCCTTAAACAAGCATTTTATTTTTCTTACCTAAAACTCAAGGGAGGAGCAGTACGTACGATTAGGTTGCTCTGCTCCCTTCCTCCAACTTCTGTTTCACTTTATGAGGTCTCCATTTGCAAGATTTCCTCATGTTCCAAAATGACCACTTCCAATTACATTTGCCCAAATAAATGGTTTCTCATATGCTGTATGAAAAATGACTCTGTAATGCATTTAAACAAAAACCTTTGTTTCTATCTCCCATTTACCCTGAGTGAATTCTTAGAGCCAAAATACCCTTCACAAAGGGTATAACCAATTCTAAGCTCACCAGCCCCTGGAACAACAGTATCCTTTTTGCTTAGCACACGCCCTTGACAAAACTGACCGTGTCATTTCCTCAATTATTGACAGGTGAAAATGTTTTCTGGTAATTTTAATTTGTACTTCTCTGGCCATAAGTGACCTTGAACAACTTTCGTGAATATTAACTACTCACATTTATTCTCTTATAAATTGTCCTGGTACCATGGTAATTTGTTTGAGGCTGGATTGAGAAAGTTGTACAAAACACTTTACATATTTTAAGATGCTCTATAAATATGAGACGCCTTTAGAGTCTGATGAGTAATAAGAATCTCTTCCCTTTCTTCTTTTGGGATTATTGTTCAGATCAAGTAAAATACATGTCACAGTGCTTAAAATATTTTATACCTAGAATGTACTTGGATATACTCTGAAGTTCTTTAGCTGTTGATTAACTGGCACAGATGGAAGATGCGGGAAAGAAATGTGTGCAGTTTTTCCCACGGTCATCACTTTCATGACCTATCTGCACAGTGATATGGGTCCAGGACAATGGAAAAAGTATGTTTTCCCAGTAACTTCCTTCCAAAATCACCATCAACCGGAGAGAAATCAGATTTGGGGGAGGGTGGGGGGTAGACAGAAACACTAAAATTTTAAAAAGAAATGGGACCACTTGCCACATTTCTAAGAAGGAATTAGCCCTGTGGATTTGGAAGTGACCTCACCTTTCTATTAAGAGCAAACAGAAGAGGAATGATACAGGAATTATGTTGTTAAAATCCCTCCCCTCTAGTTAAATTGCCTAAATCTACACCCATCACTGCTTGCTTCCTTGATCAGAGATGTTCCTCTATACATTTTTCACACAAGCTCATTTATAGCCAAGGCTGCAACTAATCTGTAGATTTTTGTCTCTCAAATAGGTATTTCCAGCTAATTCTCACCACAGGCCAGTGAACCCACATTTCCTTCAAACAAAAACTAAATACATCAATATATTTTTGCATTCAGTGTCCCTTAAACAAACACATTACTAACACTTTGCCAAATTCAAAACCTCTTTTCTGTGAATGACAATAAACATTTCAAACACATATAATTTATGTTAATAAGATATGCAGATTTGGGACACAAAGAAAAGCAGGGATGGCAGTATTATTCTCCTCTACCTTACTTATAAATGTTTATATATTCTGATTATGCTGCTTATTTCCAAGCAGTATATGATTTTATCAGAATTTAAAGTAATCTACTTGACTTATGCTATTATTTTGATGCGTGTTTTATTTTTTTTGTAGCCCTCGACTTGTCATAGTTGCTGGTTATTTTGTGGGTTTGGTAAGATATTAATGCAAAAGAAATCAGGGAAGAAGACAGTTACTCAACAATCCCATTATTAAATATGCTTCACTGGAAATGAAAGGAACAGGTGTTTCCAAAAATGAATATTCCTAAATTATAATTATTTTTCTGGAGAAGAGTCAAACATAACTAAGCCTTGGCTACTGAAAACTCTGTGTCCCTGTCAAGTGTAGCTCCTTCCTGGGCTAGGAGGTTTGGGGTTTTCTCCCCTGGTCCAGCCAGGGGAAAAAGGTGGGGTCGAGCAGGATGATAAGTTTCAGCGGCCAAAAACACACCCGGGAGGTCTGTCGAAGCTGGATCTCTTGCTGTTTGCCAGCTCTCCTGCTCTCTCCTCTAAGGCTCTCTTGCTGCTTCCTCGCAGGCCCTCTGCCTTTATCTCTCTGTCTCTCAGTCTCTCAGTTGGCTCTCAGTCTCTCTCTGTCTCATGGCTTCGTCTCTTCGCTCTGCTTTCCTTCTTCCTCTCTCAGTCTCTCAGTTTCTCTCCATCTCACGGCTCCGTCTCCCTTGACTGTCAAGGGTCCCAGTCTTTTATTATTCCTACGTGAGGAAGTTGGGTGGTGCGGTTAAATCTTTAACTGCTTTTGCACTCGCCCTAGAGACAGGATTAGTATTGTTACTGCAGGGTAGAGTGATTGATTTAACTCACAGAAGTTGAGACCACTGAGGCACAGGGATGAAGAAATACAGATAAGAGATACAGAGATATGATTACCAAGAGATACAGAGATATGATTACTGGGAGGACGATTAAATGGAACTTTGTCTTGAATAAGCACACCAACGACATATTGCCCTGACCCACAGGGTAAGTGGCTTTTCGGATTCTAAGTGGGGAAAGCCCCTCTGGGCTTTCATTCACATTCACAGGTACCTCCACCAGAATTCCTGGTGGCTTGGGCATGGTGGGAGGGGCGCATCAAGCACCATCCCGACAGTCAAGGAGCAGTGGAATGTTTCCTGATCGGCAGAGGCCAGGAACTGCACAGTGGCTCTTTTTGCAGTTGGGGAAATCAGCCTAATGATTCGAGTGCCATCTTGATAAGTAACCTCTAGATAATAAACCTCTTTTGCAAAACAGGTTAAGCCTTTAGGCCTTAATTCTGAAATGATTAAAACTTTCTCATACAAGGCAAACTCTGGACTTGAGTTTTGACCTCTTGGGCTCTTATTAGTGTTGGCTTTGTCTTAAGATGGTCTCCACTCGGGATCCGTCCCAGTGACCGAATGCCGGTTCAGTTTCAGGTCTGATACATTGTAGCAACCCTCTCACTCTGAGGATGTGTTCTGAGCGATGGGGCTAACAGCTGTGATGGTTGTTTGTAATTATCTCTATTTTCCTCATAGGGGGTCTCTTGCTGCGACAGCTTCTGAGCAATCATCGGCACTGGCTGACATCTCAAAGCTGTGATACTTAAGACAGACCTGCCTCCCGCTCTATCCGTCCCCATTAGAAAAAAACCCAAATGCTTAATGACTACAAATGCCGAATGTGTGTTGCTTGAAGCTTCTGCCAGGTGCTATGTGAAATGGAGAATGTTGCTTACTACCTAGAAACTGAAATGAAATCAACGCTGGACATCCAAAGGAGGAAGACCCGGGCTAGGATCACAAGTTGTTCTTGACTGAAACTTCTGATTTTCGGAAGATGTGACTCTATCTAACCAAAGCAGAAAGCGGTTAATGATTCATTAGCCAGGTCTACCCTCAGTGCTTGGGTGGGGATTCCAATTTGGGTGAAGGCCTTCCAGACAAATCTGATTGCTATCAAGAGTTATTCTATTATCCGTGTAGAAAATGGCTTTTAAAATCCATCAGTAAGTAGATAGTGTATGTAGGTACAGGTCAGTTTTAATTAGTTAGCATTTGAAATAGATTAAAGAAGAATCCACACTCAAGAAGTACACTTAAGCACTTCAAGTATTTTATCAAAATCTTTACAAGTTTTGTTGACCACAGAGAAATCTCAGTGGTGAATTTTCATTGCTAAAATGAATGGTTTCTGAAATACATCATTGGCTAGAAAGTATAGGAGACTAAAGGAAGATGGCATCAATATTCAACAAAGCCAAACTGGGAAGCACTTGAGATCCAAGACTCCTAAGGCCTCAGCCCACTCCATCTCGGGAACTGCTGCTTTGACCCCAGTAAGTGTTGGCTGACACAGCCATCAAAATATTCTTGCATTGGCCTCAGGCTAAATCAGGTCAGCTACCTGTCAGAGTGGCTGAGGACAGAGAGATCAATGTTCAGAGGAAACAAGAACAGATTCTATGACTGTTTGTTCCAGTTCACTAATAAATGTACATTAGGCACAAATGGGGTTTAGCTAAAACTTGCTTTCATCACAAAATATCACCTGGTAGCATGAAGGCAACCTCCCACATCTCTCCATTTGTATGACGTGACATTGTCCACCAGCCAGATTGGCTTAGATTAGTTTACAAAAGTGGCTACTCTTTTGTTTGAGACAGTCATCGCAGCTTCCTACTTTTCTTTGTTCCTTTTCTCCCCTCAAATACATTTTATGTGTTATGTTTTGTTGCAAATTATCTTCTCTTCCACCACCCTTCTCTGTACTTACTTCTTGCTACTTTTTACCAATAACATTTCATGAGGCATTTAGTACAAGTTTCAAATGGACTAACAAGGTCTCTCACAAGTTTAAACTCACAGAACTTACAGTTATCAAGCTCTGCATAAGTGTCTCAATATGCTAATGGCATATCCATTCTTTTTTTTGCAGGCTGAAAGACCGATCATCTTCTATTTGTTGGGGAGCTAAACCACTTAAGGAAGAGCAAAAGCCAACATGGGCTCCAGAGCAGAGTTTTGCAAGACCCATTCTGAGCCACTGCCGACTCCAGAGCGCCACCCGGCACACACACGAAGGGCAGCCTCCCTTCAGTTTTGCTAGAAAGTCGATAGCTTTGCCGGCAGCACAACAAAATTTCAACCATTTTACTTTATCAGTATGATGCAAGACACGTATGACTTCTGCATTTACATATTCCCCCTTTGCCTATGAAAGAAGACATGATTTGTTGTTGGGTAATTACTGGTGATGTCCTTACTTGCACTCAGACTTCTCCTTATATTTATCAAGAGCTTCTGGTCCAAGTAAACTTTGGACAAATTATTTGCCAACTTTTTGAAAGCAATGGAGGGGGACCAAAGCCAGGCAGAAACTGAAGGAAAGGAACTGTACTGAGGGACATCCATACTTCCACGGCTTTTCCTCTAAAGGAGATTCTCACCACCTCCTGGCAACCACATAGAACCCGAGCACAAAGATGCAGGCCTTTGAGGATGAGGGGACACAGGACAGCGTTCAATTGAACTTATACTACTTTGTGTAGTAATTGAGAAAACTGAAGGTATTTCTAAATTTTTCATATTAATTGGAGGTATTTACTACGCAAAAAGAGCATCTTTTTTTTTTATTTTGGACAGGTCTTTCAGACAAGTGAAATATTTAACAACATTGAACATATACCATTTAATCTATACATTTAAATACATTTGAAGGTATTAGTTAACTAAGTCTGAAATGGTGCCAAATATTATTCCCAAAATATTTTTAAATGATGGCTCCAAGTTGTTAGACTTAAAAATTCTAATAGTGAAGGGGGGCCTGGGTGGCTCAGTGGTTAAGCCTCTGCCTTCGGCTCAGGTCATGATCCCAGAGACCCGGGATCAAGCCCCACATTGGGCTCCCTGCTCGGCGGGAAGCCTGCTTCTCCCTCTCTCACTCCCCCTGCTTGTGTTCCCTCTCTGGCTGTGTTTCTCTCTGTCAAATAAAATAAAATCTTAAAAAAAAAAAATTCTAATAGTGAAATCTGTAAGCTAAAAGTAGAAACTCACTCTTCAAGGAGTACTAAGTTTTTGAACTTATAACTTTAATAAATGGAATTCTAATTATTGGAACCAATAGTTAACTAACTGCTAGGTAGTGATTCTATGGAAAATAGAAGAAACCTCGGAAATACTGAAGACCTTACACTGTCAGAGACAAGAGCTTAACCACTGCGAGAAGGTGCCGGCGGAGGTTCAAAGTTCAAGCAAATGGGCTGGACAGGGCATCTGTGGGGCCAGAGGGAAGAATGCAGGAAGACACCAAATATAGCAGAAACAGGAAGGCTCTTGATGACCACCAAGTCACCCTTTGTTTTAGTCAGGAAATGTGTGTGTGTGTATTAGATATAGATACTTTCAAAAAAAAAAAAAAAAAAAAAAAAGACTGGGCAGTAGCCAGCTCTTCCTTTTTAGGAAGCCAGAACACGTGCCATACTCCCATCACCCAGCTGTAGGGGAATGTTTAGGGCCACAAGGAAAACTTGCACCAGGGTAAAATAATGAACCCTACGGATCCCTCATTATTTATTCCTAAAAACCATCTATTTCTGTTCTCCAGCAGCATGTTAACCAGAGTTTGGACAATAAAACATATGGCAAAGTGATCAAGTGACTTACACCGTCAGGGAGCTCTATGCAAGTCATTAGACTGTATGTTCCTTAAAATACGAAGGTGCCCAGAGCCAACGCGACATGCACATGCACAGACCATCTTACCTCTGCTGAGCACAACAGCTCCTTTTCCTTTACCATGTGATTGCTCACCTCACTTTTTATCCTTAATGCTCCCACACCGAACCTATCACAGTGATGTACTTGTTTTAAAACCCACCTTAAGTTATTTGGAGCAGGGTAGGATTTCTTTGTAAAATTAAATACTATAAGAGAGTCCTGTCTTCAAGTATTTCCATCTCAACTTCGAAATATATTTTCTTCACATTAACATTTTTTTTTGCCAAGGTGTATTAGACTGTTTTTGCTAAGTATGATGAAACTCAATGAAAACAGATTTTGATTCCTTTTTTCGATTTACTCACACCTGTCGGTGCTGCTGGATACCCAAAACCATAGTTGTTAAAGTAATTATGTTTGTGCATATTGTCCTGCATGTGTCATCACGTAAGCAGAGAGCCATTCAGGCCCCTCATTATTATTGGTAATAAAAAATATTAACCAGAGGGCACCTGGGTGGCTCAGTTGGTTAAGCGACTGCCTTCAGCTCAGGTCATGATCCCGGAGACCCGGGATCAAGCCCCACATCGGGCTCCCTGCTCGGCGGGAAGCCTGCTTCTCCCTCTCTCACACCCCCTGCTTGTGTTCCCTCTATGGCTGTGTTTCTCTCTGTCAAATAAATAAAATCTTTAAAAAATATATATATTAACCAGTGGTTCTCAGACATTCTCCTTGCCGGCACTCCAGAGTCATGTGATGCCTCCCCATCAGCAGCAGGGGCTCACTATGGCTACACTACAGGTCGGGATCAAGAGGGATGAATTCTTTAAAAAAGCCTGGATGAATATTTATTATTACCCATCACCGCCATTCCACTGGGAATAACTTCTACAAAGGGTAGTTTCATGGTCAAAAAAAAGTTTCATGCAGTTTAGGAAAATAAAACTTTAAAGAAGCACAAAGTGTTCCCATTTCACAAATTGTTCTTCTAGCATAACGAGTAAGATCTTGGACTCCTGAGTCAGAATGATGGGTTCAAAGACGCCACCACTTACTTTGTCTGTGGCATTGAGCAAACTCCTCAGACCTCTGCACCTTCTCATTTTGTGACGCAGGATAAACAGTAATGTGAGTACCAGCTTACTAGCCCTGTAAGAGTTAAATGGGTTGACACTTGCAGAGAAACTGAGACTGTACCTGCCCAAAATAGATGAAGAAGCAGCAGGAGCAGAATTCAGTAAGTGTAAGCTGTTACTGTTTTGATAGTGGTTTAAAATATATATAGTTAGCCCATTTTTAATTATTTTATATGCTTCAAAGTACTAAAATGCAGCATTTTATATACACATATATTAATCTGCTCAGGCTGCCCTCACAAAATACCTTGAACTGAGAGGCTTAAACAACAGAAATTTATTTTTGTGTAGTTCTGGCATCACAAAGATCAAGGCATCACAAATTGGCTTCTGGTGAGGATGCTCTTCTTGGGTCTTCTGTGTGTGCACAGGGGGAGGGCTCCGGGGGAGGGTGGGAGGAGGGCAAGAGGGATAGGGGAGCTATTTTTTTTTAAGCTATTATTTATTTGACAGAGAGACAGTGAGAGAGGGAACACGAGCAGAGGGAGTGGGAGAGGGAGAAGCAGACTCCCTCCCCACTGAGCAGGGAGCACAACACGGGGAATCTATCCCAGGACCCTGGGATCATGACCTGAGCCCAGGGCAGATGCTTAATGACTGAGCCACCCAGGCGCCCCATCCTGCTCTTCTTATAAGGAGCCCAGTCCTATCCAATTAGGTCCTTAGAACCTCATCTAACCTTAATCACCACTTTAAAGGCCCTATTCTCAAATACAATCACACATAGGGTTAAGCCTTCAATTCGTGAAGGGTGTAGGGACACAATTTAGTCCTTAACAACATATAATTCAGTTATTTCTCTTTTTTAACCAGACTCACCACAATATTCCTCCCTAGTAATTAACCCACATTACTTTAGCTGAATTACTCAGAAGAAAAATTTAATGATGCTTTGTAAAATTAAATTCCTAGTTCCTAACTTCCTCTAAAAACAGCATTTTCAGTAGAACTGAATTAATCATAACTCTAATCCAGTATTTACCTATGTCCTACCTACATACTTCATAAGGCAAAGTGGACTGGGCAGAGAAATGGGAAGCAGCCTATAGATGGTATCATAATAAGTCAGAATTATCTTGAGGAACTTCCTCAAAATATACCTGTCTTTCTCACTAACCTGTCCAACTCTAAAAAAATTTATGTGGATATCTTTAGATACTGTTCTGAGAACTCCCCACATTTCTCCCCTGCCTTTCTCCTCTTCAGAAAACTATGCAAAAAAATATTTCCCTGACAGACCCATTGGCTACCCCAACTTCTCAGTGAATACCAAGCACAGTTGTCTAGGGTTTTCTAGCAATTGCGCCACAAACCTCCTTATCCTCCAAGTCTGTGAAACAAATTATCTTTCAGAAGAGAAATTAAAAAAACAATCAGATGGTATCTGACATATTGATGCCACTTAGTTTTATATATACTTTTTAAAAATACCTTTAACTTCATCTAGTACTCACTGTTAGTTTTTCATCACTATTGTAAGGTCTCTTTTTTCCTTTTCAACATGCATTGAAGATGTAGAATTCTAGAAAAGCAATTTAAATGAAAAGTATACTGGCCCTGTTAGCTTATCAAAATCATAATGATACACAATAAGCAGCAAAAGGGGGGAAATGCATGGGCATATGAATGTTGGCAGGGAGAAGGAGAAGAAACTACATACCATCCGATATAACAAATAAGTCACAAAGTTAACTTTGAAATCACAGATACAAATATAATGGAGCTGGCTGATGTTGGTTCATAAGAACGGACTTATTAAGATTTTTAGGAACTTTGCTAGCGGTCGTTAACTCATTGTTAGCTTGAAATTGACGAGCGTGGAAGTATTTATGGTTCACCAGTCGGCAAGGCTACAAATCAGGACTTTTCCCCCCCAAAAGCTAGTGGTTCCACCTTTACCAGCACACCACCCCAATGTTCAGTGTAATTTATCTATGCACATTGATTACTTTCAATACAGGCAGGCCACTAAGTAAATACCAGTTTTCCCCTTCTTTCTCCTCTATCCATTCTTATTCCAAAATAGCAGTGTATCTCTGTAGTCTTCTCCTAAAGAGATAGCTGCTTACCAGGGAATATACGCATCTTAAAGTCTCCATCTGCAGCTCCTTAGTGAAAACAGATCCTAAATGTTCTCCTCTCAGGACTATCTAGAGTACACGATATTCTTTAAGTCAATGATTCTTAAGTGCTCATGGACCTAGGGATTACTCGGGGTCATTCTAAGAACAGATTCTCCAGTCTGACTCACAGAGACCCCAATGCTGTAAAACGCAGGGTAGGACCTAGTAGGCAGGCATCTTACAGTAAGTACCCCAGGGGTGCAGACCCCTGTACCACAAGGGGTCCTCAGCCTGCACCTACCACGCGCTATCAAAAGGTGGCTCAGACAGTGGTGGGAGGGTGCAGGGCTTTGGTCTTCATTCCAAAAATTACTTTGACATTCCAAAAATTACTTTGAACCTGCCTACTCTAAGCAGCAGCATTCAGCCTCTCTCTAGGTCATGCGTCCATGTCAATAATCAGCTCTTCCAGGAGACCTGATCAAATTATCTCGCCCTCCAATTTGTCTGGATGACTCTATCCTGGCACATTTCTTCTCTGAAATGTCTATTTTACTTGCCAATTGATTGCTACTAAACAGATACTAGTGGGTTTCTTGGCTAAGGATCAGGCTTTTGGGTCCAACTTTTAAGTAAAAAAGACTCTGCTGGGTTGGGACTTCCCGAAGATCACACCACTTTGGCTCACCCAGTTTGCAACCTTTTCCTTGGGAGCTCCTCAGAGATACCTAGCAAAAAATTTAAAGGCTCCAACTCAGGACTCTGAGATCAAGAGTCACAAGCTCTACTGACTGAGCCAGGTGCCCCAAAGGCTTCTGAATACTCTAAGGCTCCTCTTGTCTCCCTCAAGGAGTAGAACAGCGATTTAAACTCCTATCAATCCTATATTATCTATGGGGTTAATATTTGCCTAACAGCTTCAAAGATAGTGACTGACCAAGCTTATCTCTTTACTGATTGGAGTTCTGATATTCCATTGCACACTGTTCATTACCACTACTATAGACCTGTTTCTTAGAGACTTAGTTTTACTGAATGAAGGGTTCAGATAAAACAAAAGACTATACATACTGGCCGTCATCCTAAGTACTTCCAACACATTCTCTTGTAAGTGACTTCTGGCACGTACACAAGCCGCAATATGGTATTTCCCGATTTTAAGTTTTTCCCTATTTACACACCTTCTCTGAACTTTTCCAGTTGCCTCCCTCAAGGACTTCTTTCCTCTCCCAAGATTGCAGAGGGTCAGATAGATGAGAATCAGCCGCCACAGAAACATAAACAAAGCCCGAGAACAACAGAAGACAGAAAGATTTGGAGTTATGGCACAGGAAGTTTTGCACTGGGCAGAGTCTCCAGAGGCAACCCAGTGGGAGGAAGGCATATACCACTTAGAAGGGAGGAGAAAGTGGGGAGACCACGAGTCCCTGGAATCTGACTTTCCTGGAGACTAACTTAATTGTGCAGCTATTGCCTTTTGAGAACCGCTGCCTTGACGGGTCAGCCAGTTGCCTAAGTTTCCTGCAGTTTGTACAACTTCCGTCTAGACCACAGATAGTCCAGAGTGCAGACCTGCCCTCTTCATCCATTTCTCAATCTGCTAACTCTTGGCCACCTACGGACAGAAAGCTCAGGATGGTTGGAGGCTTCCAGAAAAGAAAGTAAGGGAGAATAGATGCTTAGAAAAATGTGAGTTAGAGAGGATATGAAGAGAAGGCCTCACCCTCTGATCAACACTGCAAGGCTAAAAGTCTAGTATACATTGGTTATTTATATCAATAACTTGTATAAATGTGTAAGCGCCCCTTCTAAGTGAACAATACAAAAGGAACCATTCTCAGTAGGCACATGATGGAACGGTGCCTCCTCCAGGCAGATGAATTACAAAACAGCCTAAGAGAGCAAGTCAGAACATCACGGGCCCGACTTCAGCACACAGCCTGCGCACCTGCACTCAACCTACTGGTCACTGTGGGACGTGAGAAAACCAGATTGAAATCGCTCCCTCGTTCCAGCTGCACGGACCGGCTCTATGACTCACTTTTATCTTAAAAGATGAGTCCAAGCATTACCACACCTCACCAGACAAGATCAATACTCTGTTTCCCCCCACATGCTTCTGCCTCAGTACCCATTTAAAAATTGTATGAGATAGTGCACCTGGGTGGCTCAGTGGGTTGAAGCCTCTGCCTTCGGCTCAGGTCATGATCTCAGGGTCCTGGGATCAAGGCCCACATCAGGCTCTCTGCTCAGCAGGGAGCCTGCTTCCTCCTCTCTCTCTGCCTGCCTCTCTGCCTGCTTGTGATCTCTCTCTGTCAAATAAAATAAAATCTCTAAAAAAAAGTTAAACAATAAAAATAAAAATTGTATGAGATGACCTGTTTGTGGGTCTGTTTCTCTATCTACACCATAAATTCTTCAGAGACAGAAACCACAAGACCTTGATCTTGGATCCCCCAGCACCTACTCTAGGGTTTGCTACGTAGTAGGATCCTAGTCACGTTTGTTAAACTGTCTATTTCTCGCAGAGTCCTGGCATATTTACAGTAGCCTTTGCTTCTCTGTTAAACACTTCTAAACAGAAGAGGAAAGCTAATGGTGTGGAGACTTTAGTAACAGACCCTCCACTCCACCCCACGGATTCAGTGAAGAGCTTTTTATAATTAGGCAAGTATAAACGGTTGCATTTTGAATTATGAATGCACATTGTCTCTCCTTTAACCTAAGCACATATTCAGGTAGATTCTTCAAAATAAACTCTTCTAAGCTTAACCCATTCTGTGAAGTCATGTGTTGCAGTATAATTTTTGGAAATATCATGAAATGTACGAACGAGCTAAAACTGATTTTAATGTCTATATTTACATTATCCATGCAGAGCCTCCAAGAATTTTTTTTTATTAAGTACACAGAAGACCATTGCGACAATGAGTGGGATTGTACTATAATTACAAGAACAATAATGTACATATTAAATTTGTAGGTTCATAATTTATAATACAGTAGTCAGGAAATGAATTATTTGAAAAAGTCAGTATCATGTACTGTTCAAAAAGGTGGGGTCACAAAATCCTAACGATAGTCTCCTGGAAACCTCACGAACTGCTGAGTCTATAAAGCCAGAGAGGTGTAGAACCCAGGACTGGTCTGACATTTTCATCAAGTTTTCAGTTTTTGTAAGTAGTCGTTTATGTCAAAAAGTCGTGAAGCATCAAAGGGGAGCTATGGGACAGGGGTTTCACAAACCTGCCTCAAGAACGAAATTAGTCAGATACCGCACTGTTTGATAACATATCTTTTTCAGATGTTATCTAAATGCAACTTTCAAAACCCCAGGGGGAAGAAACGGCAGTTACTGTTTAATTTTATGGGTGAACTACATTAAGTTTAGTATCCATTAATTGAAATTCCTATATGCTTGGTGAAGCCAATAGCCAATGATTACCCAGACTTAAATTTTTTTTTGACTTTTCTTCGTTTTTCTTTCATCAAGTTAAGGAAGAATGAGAAAAGAAATTATAGAAGCAAAACTTTCTAAGAGTAATCATCAGAATATCATTGGTAGAAAAAAATGACAGAGATCCCTCATGTCCTAGAATAGAACATATGTTACATAAATAATGGTACAACCTTGCAAAGGAAAATATGCATCCCAATAACAAATGCTGCAAAACAGACTTATTATCTTAAAAGCATATAGATTTTTTTGTTGCTCGGTGTAAAAGGCCAGTTTAAGGTGTACACTATACACTTTGAAAATGTAAAAAGTAGGACTATGCCTGACAAAAGTAGTAGGAAGTTGTTTGATAAGAAGAGGCAAATGTGTGTGCCTAATTGTTTACAGCAGGTTTTTAATTGATACTGTCTAAAGTTAACATTTTCTGAATGGCATTGTTTAAAAGATAACTCACTTTTATTTTGGGAGCCGTGGGCAAAATTATGCAGGCACAAACTGCACAAAAACTCCTTTTATAAATGCCTCTCTCACATATTACCTATTTTTATACTCAAACCTTTTAAAATTGTATCTTCTTCTAATGTTTTTAACATTGGACTGATATGCTAATACACAGGCCTTGCCAAAGCTTTGGTCATAATGCAAGTCAAATAGACCGAAAGATAAAGTAGTTAAATAAATTGATTGCAATCATGTGCAAAAACAGACTGAGCTCTAAACTGGGCATGAAGGAGATTTAAAGGAAATGGCAGAATTTGAAGTCCTGAGAAATGTATAGGATAAGGACAGAGAGAGATTTGAAGGCTGTTTAAATAAGGGGTGGGGGACCAAAAAACAGCTCTGCCAGCAGGGACCAAAAATTTTTCCCTTTCATTCAAATAAGTAATGTCTTGATTCCCTGATTCTGCTCTGGTTTGGGAAGGAGTGGGTAAAATAGTCAGCAGGGTACTGGTGAGAGAGCAGAGATCAAGGTGAAGCAAATCCAGAAAATAAACATAAATAGTTGAAAAAAATCTCCACGTCATATTCAATCCAATCACAACCAAATGAAACAGGCTGGCTGGGACCCAATATTTATGCCGGAGAATAGAGAGGACTATAAAAGGAAAGGTGAGCTGGGATGGATACAAACACCAAAGGCAATGAGAGATAACAAGTATGAATAATTGTAACAAGTACGAATGATAACTTCTCGTGTTTAAGCTAGACTTTGGAAAGATGTTAGTGGTGCAAAATTGACCAGAAGTACAAAAGAGGGAGAGGAGAAACCACCTCCCTTAACAGCCTACTCCAGTCTAGGCACAAGGCTCAATAGCTTCTCTTTGAGTACCTACAGCAAGCCCATGAGGCTTATGTTAGAGTTTTCACGTTACAGATGAGGAATTGGGGCTCGCCGATGTTAAGTAACATGCTTGTTCAAGGTTGGGAAGAAAGGAGGCTATTAAGATACTGCTTAGGACAGAGGTTTCTGGAATGGTGAGATAAAGACCTCCTCCATAAAAGTAATGGAAACGCTAACAAAACCAATTTAATCAGAGCTCTAAAAATTAACGAATGCTTGCCAGAATCCAAGGGTGTTTATTCAAAAAAAATGGCTAAGTTTTGGTAAAGACAGGGAGCTTTGTGGTTAATACACCAAACATTTAAGAGTCAACACCTATTCTTCTCAAACTATTGCAAGAAATAGAAAAGGAAGGAAAACTTCCAAATTCATTCTATGAAACCAACATACCCTGATACCAAAACCAAAGACACCATTACAAAAGAGGACAGGCCAATATCCCTGAACATGGATGCAAAAATCTTGCAAAAATTCTAGCAAACCGAATCTAGCAGTACATTAAAAAATCATTCACCACCATCAAGTGGAATTTATTCTGGTTTTCAAGGGTGGTTCGATATTTGCAAATCAATCAGGGTGTTTTACCACAATAATAAAAGAAAGGCTAAATACCATATGTTTGTCTCAATGCAGAAAGAGTGTTTGACAAAGTCCACATTCAGATAAAAACCCTCAACAAAGTAAGATTTCATTTACCTTTTCTATTTTCTGCTTTTTCTCTGTTAAAGGTGATAACGTATTCTCCAGTGGCTATCAGGAAAAAAGAAAGAAAACTAATAGATCAATTATTCTCGTAATAAATATTCAGGCTCTTAAATCATTACAAATGAGTCAATTTTCACTTGTTTTCTTAACTCAACTTCTTGTCCACTGAATAAATGAATGATATACCTATGGAGGAGAAGCCAAAGAAGGAACAAGCCTTAGCGTATTTAGTCTATTTATACTCAAATCTGAGCATGCCCTCTCCCTCGCAGTCCCCAAACAGGGTAACCTTTGTAAATAGATGATGGGGATTAAGGAATGTAGTGTTCTGATGAGCATCAGCTGTTGTATTTAATCGCTATATTGTACACCTGAAACTAATATTACACTGTGTGTTAACTAAACGGAATTTAAATAAAAACTATACCCCAATAACAGCAGAAGAAAAATCAAGGAATCAATCTCACTTATAATTGCACAAAAAACAGTAAGATACTTAGGAATAAACCTAACCAAAACCTACACAAAGAAATGGAAAAACATTCCATGCTCATGCACTGGAACAACAAATATTGTTACAATGTCAATACTACCAAAGTCATCTACATATTCAATCCCTATGGAGATACCAACAGCATTTTTCACGGCTCTAGAACAAACAACCCTAAAATTTGTATTGAACCACAAAAGATGGCAAATAACCAAAGCGATCTTGTAAAAGAAAAGCAAATTTGGGGGCATTACAATTTCAGATTTCAAGTTATATTACACAGCTGTAGAATCAAGACGGTATAGTATTGGCACAAAAAGATCCATAAGTCAATGTGGATAGAAATACAACAGATTTCTAGACGTTGATTTTATATCCTGCAACTTTACTGAATTCGTGTATCAGTTCTATCAATTTTTTGGTGGAGTCTTTTCGATTTTTCTACTCAAAGAAGAAAGTTAGTAAAGAGGAAAAACTCAGTTCACTCTACTGGAGTAAGATTTCTAGCTTCTTTCTTCTCTACACTACCGTCAGACTCACAGAGAGCACTCCACTTCTAGTCACCCAGGGTGTGAACGTTTTTCCCACAAATAGCAATCCATTCTGATAGGTGGGGGAGGGGGCAAGAGCTTCCGCCACCAAGTACAGGAGACCAACTGACTGTCCTAATATTCAACTCAATTCTGACATCATCTACCTGAAGAGAGCATTCGATCCCACAAGTTTAAGAGCTCAACAAGGTCCCCCCCGAACCTCCAACATCAGATAACAGTCTCAAGGGCAGGTTGGTATCTGTGCTCTGACAACGGTCTATAAATCAGAGCTTCTTCCATCTCCCTCCTTGAGTTTGACTGATTTGCTAGAACAGCTCACAGAACTTGGAAATACTTTATTTGCACAATCACCTGCTTATTTAAAAATTTTTAAGTTTTTATTTAGGTTCCAAGTAACATACGGTATAATAATAGTTTCCGGTGTACAATACAGTGACTCCACACTTGTTTGCAACCCCTGGTTCCTATCACAGCACGTGCCCTCCTTAATCCCCATCACCTATTTCACCCATCCTCCCACCACCACCCCTCTGGTAATTATTAGTCTGTTCTCTATAGTTAAGAATCCATTTCTTGGTTTGCCTCCCTCTCTTTTTCCTCCTTTTGTTACCTGTTTATTATAAAATTCAGAAACAGATGACAGAGATGTATAGAGCAAGGTATGAAGGAACGGCATGGCGTTTCTGTGGCTTCTCAGAGCAGACCACTCTCCTCTAACGCCCAGGTGTTCAACCCGAAAGCTCTCCAAACCCTCTCCTTTTGGCTTTTTATAACAACTTCATTACATAGGTATGATTGACTAAATCACTGGCCATTGGCGATTGACTCAGGTTCCAGCTCCTCCCCTCCTCCCAGAGTCAGGGTGGGACTGACGTTCTAACCCTCCAATCATGGTTGGATCTGGCAACAAGTCCCACCCTTTCGGGAGCAGTGGGGGGAATCCAAAAGTCACTTTATTAACATAAGAAAGACTTCTTTGTTCCTCTCATCACCTAGGAAATTCCGAGGGTTTTAGGAGCTCTCTGAAAGCAACAGAGATGAAGATCTAATCTATATTTTTTATTATAAATCACAGTATCACAGTTAGCCTTATGTAGAACAAGTTAAATCTGGACCACCCCCAGCCCCAACTCGCCTTTGCTTCCTGGTTTAGGTGAATGGGCAGCTGGTGATTCCCTAAGCCTTCTGACAAGGTATCATTGCTTTGAAGGCCTTTGAGTTGCTAAGCAATTTCTCTTTCTCACCGTCCTGTCTGTCCCACCCATCACAGCCCCTCAAACCCTGGCCCTGTCATCCCACTCATTCCATAAGCCAAATACATAAGTAATACATTGAATTTCCACATTCCAAAGTTCTTCCATACTTCAGTAATATTCTGAGTCTTTTTCTCAAGTTTCACACAAATAATCTTGTACCCAATATTGTTTAATCTCTTACCATTTACCTTTCTCAGCAGAATGCCTTCTTAGCCTTCTCTGAAGCTTAACAGATATTTTTACAGACTTTTTTTTTTTCCCTCAAATTTTCAGGTGACAAATCTCTGGGTAGTCAACAACATGATAGCATGTATGATGTCATTTTACTGATCAAAAGGCTACCCTTCCTAATACGAGTCCTGCTCCATAAAGGAGGCAGTATGTCCTTCTGTTTTTACAACAAGCAGAATAAGTAAGTTTAAAAGGGTCCTCCTGGGGACACTTTAACAACAGCAACACATGACTCCAATGATGGGGCTTCCCAAGACTGTGGTAGCCAGGTGGGGGCTCTTTGTGAACAGACAGGCCTCTCCCTGACCCTCAACTTACACCACTGATGTTGCCTCCCACTCTGTTTCTAAGTGGGATCACCCCAGCTCAAGTGAATTCAATACCATTTCTTATTAATAGATCTGGGAAAAGATTTGTAAAGGGGAACAAGAAAATTAGAGTAGGAAAACATTTTTCTCTCAACTGTCAATATCATTCAAAGATTCCATTAAGGACATGGCAGACATGAAATCTAATTTTAGTTATGGAGTTTTTGCTCTTTTTTATTTTTATTTTTTACTTTTAAAATAAACTTCATTTTTTAAACATTTGTCAGTAATGTGCCACATCCCAGGCACTGAAGACAGAGTGCTGAACAAAAGGGACTTAGGTGCTGCCCTAGCATAGTTTAAGCCAAGGAGGACAAGTATCAAACAATCCCTGAAACTATGATGTAAAGGAGTTCAGGAAGCTAGGGAAATATCTGACAGGGAAATTGAAACTGTCATTGTGTGTGTCTGTGTGTGTGTGTGTGTGTGTGTGTGTGTTCCCAAAACGCATTGGTGTCCACTGCATCACAGTGTGTCCCATTCAACAGAAAATTTTCTAAGCCACTGTCGCTACAGAGATATTAATAAGCATAATAATTCTAGGTAATGAAAGTACAATTCTTATTTCAAGATTTATTTATTTATTTGAGAGAAAGAGCATAAGCAGGGGGAGCTGCAGGCAGAGAGAGAGGGAAAAGGCTCCCTACTAAGCAGAGAGCCCAATGCGGGCCTCGATTCCAGAGCCCTGGGATCATGACCTGAGCGGAAGACAGAAGCTTTAACCCACTGAGCCACCCAGGCACCCCAGTGAGGCTATAATTCTTAAGAGGAAAAGTATAGATATCAGTTACTTCCAAATCTATTACAGTCCATTCCTGACATGAAAAATACCATAATAAAATAAATAAATGCAAAAGAAAACTTAATTAATGCAAAAGAAAACTTAATTAAGTTCCTTTTCAGATTCCCGTTATTTTAATTTCTAGATAGGGCTAGAACATGGTAGGTAGTAATCTTATATAGTCTAACCGTGACAACTTAATACAGTTTAAAGTATAATTTTATAAAGAGTGAAATTCAAAGACAGCATAGACAGAAGTCTTCCAGTATTTTGACACATCAAGTAGGTGGTTTTCCTCAAAAACTATTCTTCAAGGACAAATGGAAATAGAAGTGATTATAGTCCCTTTTACCAATACACCTGTAAACACTTAGAAAAATCATACAATGTCTCTGAGAAAGACCAACAGAAATTTATCTGGCAAGGCAATTGGGGTTCTAAAATGATTGCCCCCTACAACTTTTCCAAACACCAAATATTCACAGGCATAAACTTTCCTTGACAGAACACGAGTTCTGTTGAGTAGGAGAACACAAAGGCTTCTACAGAGAATGATTTTACCAATATACAAAGTAGACGTCCCTCTAAGCATGTGGCCTCAAAATTATATGGAGGTACTGTAATGCTCACTTGCCTAAGATATATATATATCTCTTATATAAATATATGTCTTTCATTCAATGATTAAAATATGCAAAGTATACTAGTCTTGATGGAGTTTTACATACATATTCACCTATGTGTTCCCTGTTTAGATCAAAACAGAAAGTTTCCAGCTAGTACCTGCCTCTTTCCCCTAAGGTGTTTTGAAGACAGAGCCAATGGGATTTGTTGGTGGATTATTATTTTGAAATGAAAATTATTATTTTCATTGCATGAATAATCCAAACAACCTGAACAACTGCTGATAAATATTTTGACACAAGAACACAAGCTAGATGACTCAAAACATAAAGAACAGATTATTGGTATTTTATTTTATTGATCAGTCAGTTAATGTCATTGCTCAATCCATGGTTTGTGGTAAAATCTGCTTCCATTTCAGAATTAAAGCAACAAAAGTCTTAACCAACATAGTCATTGATTCAAAACAACAAAGATGGATTAAATAGAATTACCCTCTTCCTAGAGGTGAAGTAAAGGATGGAAATAACAGCCATGGGTCTATTATTTTTCTTATTCTTTGATAATGCCAGCATACATAATATCAGAAAGATTACAGGCATCAAGTTTAAGTAATTTGTTATTTAAGAGTCATCTTTTTTTCCTAAACCCTAAGGAAAAAAGATATCTTTCGACAGCCAGAACTTTGAAGACTCACTGAAGCAAAATCTGCTTCAAATTCAATTATTTTTCAAAAAAACAGTAGAAAGAAATCATTTTCACAGTTAACTTTTAAATGAGTAATCACAAAATGACATACATATTTTACATTGAAATGAAAATAAGGCTATGAACCTTAATTTTGCCTTCAATTATGTAGTTGATAAAAATAATTCATGATTTTTTTAAAGATTTTATTTATTTATCTGAGAGAGAGAGAGTGAGTGAGAGAGAGCATGAGAGGGAAGAAGGTCAGAGGGAGAAGCAGACGCCCCGCGGAGCTGGGAGCCCAGTGTGGGACTGATCCCAGGAGTCCGGGATCATGATCTGAGCTGAAGGCAGTGGCTTAACCAACTGAGCTACCCAAGTATCCCTAATTCATGATTTTTAATAGCAAAATTATAAATCAGAAAATAATATCACCACAAATAAAGAATCAAAGGTTAATTATTGAATTAATTGTCAGGAGTAGTAAAGGAACTTTTGTGACAGCCCACTAGGTAGAAAGAAACTTTGCTCTTATTAAAGGCCAGGAATATGCTCATACTGCACTGATTTTACCTAAAAACCTTTATTTAGGGGTACTTGGGTGCTCAGTCATTAAGCATCTGCCTTCAGCTTAGGTCATGATCCTGGAATCCCTGGAAGGAGCCCCCGCATCGGGCTCCCTGCTCAATGGGAAGCCTGCTTCTTCCTCTCTCATTCCCCCTGCTTGTGTTCCCGCTCTATCTGTGTTTTTCTCTGTCAAATAAATAAAATCTATTTTTTAAAAATCTTTATTTATCCCTCCTATATAGAAACTAGACAATAATAGCATATATTTTGAAATAAATAACATGTTTTTTAAACTCTCAAATTTGTGCTTTATTGTGTTTTCTACATGGTTGCTAGGACTACACGGTCTCATTCAGGATGGGACCACATAGAAACTCACTGCTAGCTTATTCAGTGATCTAGGAGCATCAAAAATGGAAACTCAGTCAGTGACTGCCAGGGGTTAGGTGGAAGGGGAGATGACTAAGTGGACCACAGAGGATTTTTAGGGCAGTGAAAATATTTTGAGTGATACTGCAAAAGTAGATATAAATCATTATACTTTTAACCAAACCCGCAGAATGTCTACAACCAGGAGTGACTAAGGACTTTGGAGGATAAGGTTGTCTCTGTGTTGTAGATTCATTTGTGATTGATGAATCACTACAGTTCATAATGGAGAAAACTATGCATGTGTGTGGGAAAGGAATATTTGGGGAATCTCTATACCTTCTTAATTTTGCTGTGACCCTAAAACTGCTCTAAAAGAGAAAGTTTTTTTTTTTAATAGAGACTCAAAGAAGCCATGTACAGCTTTGTGTTTTTATTTCTTTTTTTTTTTTTAAGATTTATTTACTTATTTGACAGAGTGGGAGATCATAGATAGGCAGAGAGGCAGGCAGAGAGAGAGAGAGAGAGAGAGGGAAGCAGGCTCCCCGCTGAGCAGAGAGCCTGATGTGGGACTTGATTCCAGGACCCTGAGATCATGACCCGAGCCAAAGGCAGAGGCTTAACCCTCTGAGCCACCCAGGCGCCCCTGTGTTTTTATTTCTTACAGATATTCCCGTAGAGGGTGGTAGCTTCTGAACTCTCTGTTTATTGTTCTGATAGTGATATTCAAATAATAGCTCAAGCCTGTAACAGTCACCAGAAAATCCACAAAGGGATCAAACCATAATACAAAATGATCAAACATACTTTTTGACCTATAAATATTTCTCAATTGTTTTGGGTTTAGACACACAAAAACAGAGCATTGTGACTGTCTATGAAATGGGAGTACAAAATTCCATTCAGCAGTGACCTATTTATTTTAGTTTCATGCATAGTAATTTAGATAATCAAAAAAATGTATTTGGAATTGCCAGACTCGGATAAACAGTTATATTCACTCCACTTTATCCAAAGATAATGTCTACTTCCCCCAAACAACTTAATTAATTCAGAGAGTCAAGAATGCCACACTCAGGACAAGTGTTGTAAAGCATCGCAAAACCAAATACGCATTTCAGGTTTTTAGAGCTTAGCTATCTAGCAAGCCTTGTCAAAAAGGTTTGGATGAAGGAAGTGCTATTTTCAGAGCTGTGAGAGAGGGAAATAGGTTTACGGGCATGTAGAAATGGACTCCTGAAGAGAGCTAAGGGTCAGAGAAAGCAACTAGGATGCTACTCCAAGAGTGGGGTTCAGATAAGAACGGGATATTCAAAATGAAAAAGAGGTGGTAGGTGTGAGAAACACTTCAGACTTCCTGCTAGAGGCAATAGGATCCTGACATGGTAATTTCCAAGTTGTAAGAATGATCAAACATGTGTGCAGCAAGACACTCAGATACAGAAGGGAGAACTTAGGAGGGAAGAGGCCAAAAAATGAGTCAACTTGAGCCCCAAATCAAATCCTATTGTTGTGTTTTTTTTATATAGAAAATAAACCTGAAAGTTCAACCAGAAATCACTTTCCATTTTCTTCCTGCTAACAAACTTCCCCTACAGTTTTGATGTGATTCAATTCAACACACTTTTCTTTATTCCTACATGTACAAGACACTGTGCCTGGGATAGGTAGCAGCCCACACTGGAAGGCTTAAAAATAAATTTGACATAAACAATCAATGTGCTTCTAGTAGAGAGACGTACGCATATACCTAACTAATGTGTTGAACTATGCAAAATTCTGTAATAGAGATTTACAGTAACAAAGAGGAAGAAATAATTCTAGCTATGTGCTAGGAGAAATAGAATAATTACAGCTGCATTCTAAGTACTTTGGTTACAGAAATAGGTGACTGGGAACATTCAAGAATACCAGGGTAACTTTGGGACAATTCCTTAATCTCAGGAGACTCAGTTTATTTATCCAGAAAGTAAAGGATTGAGTTAAATCATTTTAACTTACAATTAATTATAAAACTTTCTACTTCTATTTTAAGTGTTACTGGCTGGAGGGAAGTAGTAGAGGACATTCACCAGGAAAAACTTTCTAGAGATCACCAGTTTCTAAAGTTACTGATAAGGCTTTCCACATACAAGCTGAGAGATAGTCAACTCAACTTTGCCAATGGTCAAATGTTTTCATGTTCTCAAATTACCACCTTTAAGCACAAAAGAGATCCGACCCTGCATATTTGCACTAGCAAGCATTTTCTACCTGACATTTAGGACAAGATTACTGAAGAATTACGGTGTGTTCTGCAATAAAGCTAGTAGCAATTAAACACAAAATAGAGAAATGCACCCTCTTTTTCTTTTCTTCATTTCCTCATAGGATCTTTCGTCCAGTTTAACCTTTTCTGCCTTAATTGAGTCATATGTTGGAACAACTAGATTACAGTTAAGACAGAAGTACAGATTTCCCATTTACAGTAGAATGAATTGGCTGAGTTGGTCTGTGAACCAAAGTATTGAAGATAAATGCATGTAAAGCTATTTCTACTTGCACTGTTCAAAGGCTCCTTCTAAAATCCTTTTACTTCCTCAGTGCTTAAAATAAACCACAAGTAAGCTTTCTAATGACCTTAATGCAAAAAAGTATACATATGTACGTGTGTATGTATATAGATAGGTAGATAAATACATATATATGTATATATATTAAATCTTAGACACTCTTTTTAAATACTGCCTAGGGCCTGCCTTAAACTTGGATGTAAGAAGAGCATCAATTCTGTGTTTCTGGTGCTGTTAGGAAAAAAAAAAAGAAGATTTTACCTTTCAAGTTTCTCATAGACTTGTATATACAATTTCCAAACATTTTGATGTTTATTCCAAGCCAAGTTTAACTCAAAATTTACTATGAGACATGTTGTTCAAGTACTTATATTCATATTCTCTTCTAGCCTTCTGGTAGGAATGTCTCTAAGCTTGGCACTTAACTAACCTCTCCTTTTTGAAATTCTTCATAGGCTTTGATACAATATAATCCTTTCTCTCCATCTTTCCGACAATTCTAGACCATTTCCTTCACTTTCAAATAATCAAAGCCCTATTTCAGTCTCTCTCTATGCCAACCTTGGTGAATTAGCTAATTCACCTAAGAATCAGCCCAATTAGACTTGACATCCTTTTCTTTGAAGGTTATAAGAAAATACAATAAGGACTACATTTACTGATAGTTACAATTGGTTTAACATTAAAATGACTATATAAACGCAAGCGAAAAAATCAATATTCAAGGAGCTGGTATTGTAATTCTAAGACAATAACCTTATTTGTCACTAACCTCAACCTAGTTCTTAAAAGAGTAAAATAGTTTACCTTTGTTTATTTTCATTTATACAATCAGTCATCAGCCAAGCATGGAAGAAAAATGTGTGTTATATTTCTTTTAATTTTATGAAATCAACAAAAAGGATACGAATTATTTTTTTAAGATTTATTTATTTATTTGAAAGAGAGACAGAGATAGCAAGAGCGAGCACAAAGTGGGAGGAGAGGAAGAAGCAGACTCCTTGCTGAGCAAGGAGCCCCATGGAGGACTCCATCCCAGGATCCTGGGATCAT
The DNA here is from genome assembly GCA_004023965.1 of Spilogale gracilis. Classification (NCBI taxonomy): domain Eukaryota; kingdom Metazoa; phylum Chordata; class Mammalia; order Carnivora; family Mephitidae; genus Spilogale; species Spilogale gracilis. The sequence continues at coordinate 69,945 of PITA01005168.1, read as the reverse complement.
GACCTGAGTCAAAGGCAGATGCTTAAACAACTGAGGCACCCAGGCGCCCCACAAATTTTTAATCAACCTTTGATGATTTACTTTTTATGCCACTGGCTACTAGATACAAAATACCCTGAGCTAGCTTGTTCAATAACTAGCTTTCCTTATTTGTTTTTACTTTGTCTCCTGCATATAGAGAACCTCCTCATTATCTTCAACAATAGCAATAAACATTTTTTGGTCAGCTTCTAACAGCAAGGCTGTGTGCTAGAAACTGAACACTGTCTCTCAGGAAGTTTATGATAAAGCTGATTTAAAAAACTATATGAAAATACAAATAAAATGCAAGGCAACACACAAGTGGCAAGTGGGTGATCTTAACAGTAACAAGGGATTGTGAAGGAGGAAGTGTCCTGATATTAAGACAATCAAAGACAACATGACAAAGATCCTGCGATTTAATCTGGGCGTTGCTGCAAAATGAGTAGAATCTGGCTAATAATGAAATAGCCATTTGTTGGGGAAAAATGAAGAAAAGTTTTGGGCGTTCTGGATAAAAACACATTGAGAGAACAACAGGTTACAAGAAAGGTGCTTCGAAACCAAAACCAGTTCAACAAGCAAGGAGGAGAACCTGTAGGCACTTACTTCTCAAGATATTTATCTCTTGCTATGATATTCATTAGGCCTCACTAGCTGTGGAAGAGCTCTGCTCTTAACATTTGAACAATTTATTGCCTAATTATTTCATTTGCCCTTTTGAAGAGTCTCTCTGCAGGACACTTTCTGAGAATGAGAGCACACACACACACACACAAAAGTGGGCCCTTGGAAAGTTATTCTCCCCACCCCTCTGTTGCATTAAAAGCAAAATAACCTTTTATCAAAAGCTTTGTGACCATTTCGAATATTGAATTTGTATTTATTTTAATCATGAAGTTCAACAGGAGTATAGCCAGTGGGAAGGACTTAATTATAAGTGGTATCTTTCTCATGGTTATGCCCCGAGTCCCAGGGGATGCTTTAATGAAGTTCTGAGCCCTTGGACAGGAAAGGTCAAATGACTTTCCTCCCTCGGTACCTCAGAGTGCACATAGCTGCACCTTTATCCTCCCAGATGTTCAACCAGGTATAATATTAGCCTGAGGCGAAAATACCAGGAAACATGACTCACAGGGTAGGAGATCTTTGGAATTCAGTGGATAATAGAGCAGCCTATTTCAGAGTTGGAAGAGCAGATAAATTTAGATAATCACCATTTGAATACAAATCTGTATTTCATTAAAGGTATAATATGCCAGGAGGAATACCATTCTGCTTGCAAATTTATCACATATTAAAGACTCATGATATTTTAGATTGATATTTTTAAAATGTTGAAAAAGTCTCTGCTATGTTTATGCTATGCACATATTTAAGTTTTATTAGGTTAAGCAGTTGAAATTGCCTTTTTTGGTAAGTCAAAAATGGTTCAATATTCCATTTTACTTGGCTCAACCTGATCACTCAAGTTTTCTTCCAGTTAGCAAAAGAATGGGAAGTCACATTTTATAATACCATTCTGACCTAATTTTCATTCTTAAAAAATATTTTTGCATTATGCTAAGCAAGATATTTTCAAAATGTGCTGATATATAGATACATTGATATCCATTAGCTCTAAATTTGTGTTCATTTTTCCTTGCACTGGCCTTGATTTTCAATTTTGATTTTTAGGTTTTGTAACTCTAGCCCTAGCGAGGTAACTTAAGGTAGAATCTGACATACATTTCAAGCACATAAGTCACTTTAAAAATTAATATTGAAGAAAATACTTGGTTTTTCTTAAAACTGAAAAAAGCTGGTTACCCAGCCTCCCCCAAAACAAAGCTAAAAACACCTCATATGCCATGAAAGACATGAGTGTCCACATGCATTACTAATATTAGTAACTAGAGGGAATCTTCAAATACAGAATACAGATATTTGGGTCTTCTTTTTTTTTTTTTTTTACTACTTACACCTTTGTAAAATGTTTGGTCATGAAACATATTTGTATTTATTCAGTTAGTTACTTGATTTGTTTTTTTTAACCAAAGCTTATTACTATGTATATTATTATAATAATTGTATAATTATAACACATATTGGAACAACTGATCAAAGTAACGTTTACCTCTATAAAGCATTATTTAGGTGAACATTAATTAATTTAAACATTAAAAAAATTTTAAGACTCTTAAAGCTGATTCTACTGTAAACGTTAAATAATTACTAAAGCATATGAAACTAAAAATGAGGGGCACCTGGGTGGCTCAGTTGGTTAGGGGTCTGCCTTTGGCTCAGGTGATGATCTCAGGTCCTGGGATCAAGTCCTACCTTGGGCTTCTTACTCAGCAGAGAGCTTGCTTCTCCTGCCTGTTGCTCCCCATGTTTGTGTCCTCTCTCTCTCTCTCTCTGACAAATAAATAAATAAAATCTTAAAAAAAAAAAAAAAAGAAACTAAAAAAGAATGGAAATGTAAATCACGTCAATTAATTAAGGCTGAATAACACTTAAAACACACACTATTGAAAAAAAGAAACACACACACACATACACACACACAATTGGTAGGTTAAGTACCCGTGATTAAAAATACTAGAGACCTTCCAACAAAAACTACGAAGTAGGTACCTGGGAAAGGGAGGTAGGAAATAGGGGTAATAAGGGCAGGAAAGGACTACCAAGATAACTCTTGTCTAGAACATCAGTGGTAAGTAGCTATTATTATTTCTGGAAGCTAATCTCAGTTGATGGGATTATATCTGAAATTGAAACAAACAAAAATTCTAGAGTTACTCACTGTGGTCCAACAAAGTTGCAAAACAGATGTCTTGTGTGGCTAATAATTTCTGAGGAGAATAGGGTACATTTTCTTAATGTTCTGCTGGAATAAATGTATGGAGTGGACCACAAAATAAAGGGAACAAGTGCCATCCGTGGGCCAGCTGATGTGATGTGCTCCCTGGGCCACTCCCAGAAATTAGGTTTTTCAAGTTGAAAGAACAAGATTAGTGCTTAATCTACCTCTATGAAGCTTTGATAGAAAAATTGTAGGATATTTGTTTTTAACTCTAATACCTTCATATTCCTCAAAACACGCATCATCCTGAACATTTACAAGAAATACCATAAACACTCTTCTCATAGTTGAAAAGCAGAGATGTGTCTTTTTTTTATTGGCAGTTAATGTGGGGGCCAATATTGTAGCAGCTGTCTCAATAGCCATTAAATTAACGACAGAACATTGCAAAACGTGTTTTCTGTGGGGGAGACATAGAAAAAATGACTAAAGAGGCGTCTTGCTCCGGTTTTGGAATGACTGTACAAAAAGGTGTTGAATTGACTGTTGGAGAATTCATTCTTAATTCTCCCAGTTTGAATAGAACTGTCTTCATTAAGTGAGGATTTGAGGGTGTTGGGCTTGTTTTCCTAACAAAATCTTTCCAAGAGGCACGTGTTAATTTATGACACACCGGAATGGCAAGGACGACGAGTCTGAGGGGCAAGAACCAGTGAAATACGTCAAGGAATAGCGGGGAAGAATTTTGTTTGTTTGTTTTTAAAATTTATTTTAAGATTTCTTTCCCGCCTCTCTCCAAAGGGGAAGCACCACCCGGGGTTTAGACTCAGGCTTTATCTCTAAGACAATAGCGCCTCTCGCCGCCTGGGACACAGCTCGGATCTCGCGCCCTGCCCCGCCCGCGCCCCGGTCCTCCCTGTCCCCCTACCCAGCCAGCTCATCTGCCCCACGGACGTCCCCGCCTCACTGGTCCCCGCGTCTCACCTGCGTCTCTGTCCCACGGACGCCCCTACTCAACTAGCTCGTCTGCCCACAAGTCCCCCGGCCGCACCAGTCCCTCTGCTCATCAGTCCTCTGTACCCTGGTCCCCCGGCCCCAGCAGCGTCCCCGGTGAAGCCGGGGCGGTGGTCCTGAGGAGCCTGCAGTCCTGCCTGCGCCCCGGCCCGGCCCTTGGGCGGGAACAGGAGAGGTGCCGCGAGTCACTGGACGTCTCCCAACGCCCCGCGCCCAAGGTGCCCGCACCCCCGCTCTCAGGCAAGCCAGCCCGCGTCTCGCCTCCTCCTTGGCTCGCGGCCCCTCGGGCTTGTTTGCTTGTCCCCATCCCCGGGCCAGCCCCGCTCCCTCCCGGCTGCTTCAACAACCGTTTGCTTCCTGCGGTGTGTTTCTTTTTTTTCCCCTCCTAGACTCCATCAAAGGTGGCTCTGTTATTGAAATATGAAGCCATTTCCTCTCCAAAACCCTTGGTTACTCAAGGCGGGAATCAATGGACCTATATACTCTCCCAGGAGTTATAAATAAACGTCTATTTGTTCAGGAGGCGTTTTCCCGAGTGTCCCAGCATCTTCCCCAGTGGTTATTTTAGGGTGTGTGTGTGTGTGTGTGTGTGTGTGTGTGTGTGCGCGCGCGCGCGCGCCCTGTGCCCATCTGGTTCTAATCCTGGGTATGGATCCATAAGCCAACCCCACCCATCTCGTCTGCCCCTCGCATTCCTCACTCTATAAATAAATCCAGGTTCTTTGAGCTCTGTCATGCAGGGATATAATAGCAGTTGTTTGTTAACAGAGATTCAAACCCAATATCGATGTTCTGTCCAGTAAACAAGAAAATACACTTCTTCAATTCGGGTGGAAGGGCACTTCCAGTTTAGGAACTTTGTTTGCTGTTGTCCTAATTGCCTCTCTACCAAGTCACCCTGGATCTACTGGGAAAATGGAGACAGAAAAGCTAGGACATCTCCTACCTTTGGATTTTCCTTTTAAAAGAGGCTAAAAGGCAAAGCAAAAATGTCCTGTTCTGGTGTTTCTGCCTCACACCGCTGCCCCATAGATCCTTGTCCGGACCCCTTGCCCCAAACTCTCTGTACTGACCCAGGAGTGGTGAGGGTGCAGGAGGTGTGGTGTGAGTGGGGGCTAGTGGCTGTATCTGCTGTTTCTCTGATCCCCTGAGCAGGATACTCTGGGATCTGAGCAGAGTGGAAAGTCATCTAAGAAGCTGCTGTTTCACAAGATCTGGGCACAGAGCTGCCCCCCCTTCCTCCCTGAAGTTTGCATGAAGTGCACGTTAGGCGGTAATTAGGGGATCTGGGAGGAGAACTTTCCTGGTGACGCTTTGCTTTTCTTCTGCTCTTGGTGAGAAAGTGCCTCCTTCTTCCCAGGACCAGGACTTCTGCCATCCAGCGCCACAAAGAGACATTCTGCACTCTCTCTCTCTCTCTCTCTCTCTCTCTCTCTCTCTCTCTCTCTCTCACACACACACACACACACGCCCAGAGACAAACTTAAGGTGAGGAGAAAGAGCACTAGCTTCACTTGATCTCCAGGCTCCAACCTCAGCAGGACTTGAGAGCATCTGAACTTCTGGATTTCAGGACAAGGTAAAACTTCCATAAATTTTTCACTCTTCTTTTCAAACCTTAGTGCTTTGAAGATGTCAGAGAGTAATACATATTATGATGTATATATACATTAAAACAAATGTTCTTATTTTCTTTCATTTTCTTTTGATTTTAACATGACATCCCAACATTTTTTTTAAGATTCATATTGTCCGATAAGATACTGGATTGCAATAAAAAACCTCTGTCTAGATTGGGGTAAGGATTAATTCTAGTATCCTGGCTTTTGCTCCTGCGATTATAGATCTGGTTGGCTCATGCTTTCCAAGTGGTGGCTTTTCCATCTGTATTTCAACAAGCATTTTTATTTTTTTTTTATTTTTTTTTTCAACAAGCATTTTTATAGCACCTGAGATGAAAAAAACGAATAGTATAGGTCGAAGGAAATGCTGAGAAATGGGAATGTCCATTCCAGATTTTAGAGTTTTGTTTTAGGGACTAAATAGGTTCGTGTGGAAAAGAAAATTACTGCCATCATAGATAATAGCTGTTAGATTGATAATCTTTGAGATGTTACCAATTTTGGTCCCCCCGTCCAGTTAATTGTGAAATTAAGATTATAGAGTTATGATGCGTTTCATATAGTGAATGATGTTGATAATTAATTTTAAGGTACTGAAAAATATTTTAAAGTCATAGTTGTTGAGATTACTATTGAAAGTTGCTTAAAGGTTTTATGTGTTAAGACAGTTCACCACTCTAAGCAAACCTGAACACTTTGGAGTTTAAATGAAGTTGTTTTCTTGCACTGAATTTTTGACTGTTTTGTTCAAAATGAGATGGTTTATTATTTTGAAAATATGTTATTTTATTTTCATTTATCACTGGAAAAATACACCGAGTGGGCAGTACATTTGGAAGTTTTTAGGGTGGAAAGTGTTCCAGTACATGTTCCAACGTGATGTCATAAAATCAAACATACTGGCTGGCATCTTGGAAGCTAACGGTTTTTAAGAAACAAAGCCTGTGAATTAATTTCTAAGTGAAATGTAATATTTGTTTATTACAAATGTAGTTTCTGGTAATATTATATTTGATTATTTCAGTGTACCAAATTGCAGTAATTTTATGCACACTTCTGTGGCTTCAATATTTCAATGGAATCATAAAATGGGAACATTGTTCTGTCAAAAGTGTATCATAGTAGTTCTCTCTGGATGACTTTTAGGGTGATAATTCTTACATCAGTGTTTAACTTCTCATTTCCATTTTATTTCTACTAATGAAGAAGTTTTTGATTCCATTCAGTAAAATGGAATGGATGCCAAAGGTTTATTGAGCATTTATTACTCCTTAGGCATTTGGGGGCTATCTGTTCTCAATAATTTAATCGTTTAAACTGAGAAGATGATGTTACATTTTTGGTAACCACTTCACAAAATTGGAAACCGCTTTTAAATTGGGAAAACTAGACAAGTAGAAGTAATTTTCCTTAAACTTAATTAAACGAGTGAGAGAAAACCAACAACCTCAAAAGATCACTGGTCCCCATGGAGAACGTACCCAGAGGCCAGGGTTCCAGAAGTGTCTTGGGGGTCGGACCTTTCTATGAGAAACAGAAAAGAGAAGACCATCATGTTCTTATGAAGTGAGCCATTTATTTATTGTCAGCAGGCCCTGTCTCTCAGAGGAATGACTGACACTGTAATTTAGAAGTACTGAAGAGACTTTCACAAAGAATCAATTCATTATATCCCTAGTGGTTTCACTTCCTCTTCTTTCCTTTGGGAGCAAGTAAGGCATCCAGGATAAATACATTTGGCAGAATATGCAGAAAGATACTTTATGAGTAGATAGTTTACCAAAGTCCTGCGTTCTAACATCTTGGTCGCAGAATATTGGTATTTTCTGAAGAGCTTAAATCTTAAGGTAGAACTGTATTTCGTTTCTGGAAAAATGAACACGAATCCTTTTTCAGGAAATAACCCCTTTTTTCCAGAAAACACTAGTGCTGGTTTTCTTTTCATTTCCTTCTGCTTGTTTCCCCATGCATGTTTTGTTTTTCAGATTACTTTTTTAAGATAATGGTATTCCACCAATTAAAATTCTAACAAAATGTAAAGCAAATTTGAAAATAACTTTTCCATCAGAGTCTTCTGTTGCCTTTAGTTAATTTCCCAACATCCTGGATTCATTATTAGTAACCATGGAACTTGGTCTGTGTTATTTAAATGTACTTAGTCTGTTATTTAAAGGTGACAAAATATTGTTGCAGGAAAACGGGGAGGGATGAAACCTGAATATACTTAGGATTTTAATCAATAGTGTTTAAGGAGAATTAGAGGAAACAGCTGGTTAAACAAATATTAGGTGTAGAGTGGACGTGATGGCATAAATTAATAATGCAGCTCTTTATTTACACCATGAAAGGTAGGGTCTGTGACGGTTCAGTGTATGAAGTGCGGTCCCTGTGTGCCACCTAGTGGTTGAGGTAGAGAAGGTTTTTTTCACCAGCCTCTCTCGTCAATTAAGAACTTGTGAGACTTCTAGTCTGTTGACATTCCTCCACAAGCTAGACGTTGGGGTGGGTGCTCACAGCAGAAAATACAGCAAGTGACTTTTCTATAATTTAAAAATCAAGGTACCACTTAACTGTTGATTAAATTCCTGGTGGTTGCATTTAAAATCAGTTTACTCTTTCCTGGGTAATTTACCATCAACTTTCTGCCTCCATGAGGACATAGTTTAATAACTGTAACTCACTTCTTTTTTTAAAAAAAAGATTTTATTTATTTATTTGACAGAGAGAAACACAGTGAGAGAGGGAACACAAGCAGGGGGAGGTGAGAGAGGGAGAAGCAGGCTTCCCGCCCAGCAGGCAGCCCGATGTGGGGCTTGATCCCAGGTCTCTGGGATCATGACCTGAGCCGAAGGCAGTCGCTTAACCAACTGAGCCACCCAGGCACCTGTGTAACTCACTTCTAATAGAGAATGTTGTTGTTTTTTTTTCTGGTTTTTTGTTTTATTTTGGTTTGTTTTTTAGAGATGTCATGACCCAGCTCAAGAAAGGATGGGGAGACTTTGAATCTTAAATCACTTTTTCTCAGATGGAAATACATTTCTGTAAAGTTGAGTGTTGCTGAGTTTAATTAAATGGGTAAATAATTACTAGCTTAAAAGGTTAACACACAGCTGCTCACACATATTACATATTCTCTAGATTTTTCTCATTAAATGTAAAAGGATAGTAATAAAATTTGTTTGGGGTTACCAGAGGTATTGCCCTCAAATACTAAAAATTAGCATGGAGAACAACTTCTTCAATATCTGTTGTTCATATGCAGCTTGGAAGCAGGAAAACTGCTTCCATTAAAATGACATGATAGAAAAAAAAATCCTAGAGAAGAACTATTAGGAGGAAAGCCACTGTTTGAAAGAAGCATCAGGATATCCTAGATTAATCCATCAGAATATTGCACTGAGAATTTTGAAAAACTTTTCTTCCAGAGGTATGTGAATTATTATTCCAAGTGGCTTTTTGCAAGATCTATGACTTAACGGCAACACTGTTCAGCACATCAGCATTCATCAAGACAAGTTCTGAAATTCACATTGGAAGGTAAAGTGCCTCGATAAGGGAAAAAAAAAATGATTAATATATTACCTGCTGAGTGAGCTCTAGCGGTGTCATCCGTAAATCGAGTTGGGCCTGCTGGTGTGGAATGGAAGCTTCCCACTTAGGGGACTTAGGTTTTGTGTGCGGCAGTGAGACCTACATGGGGAAAAAAGAAAAGCCTCTCATCAAGTCCTTTTTTCATTAATGCCACAAAATTACACCCTGAGTCATCAGAGGTGGTGGCTGGAAACACTATCAATCACGTAAAAGAAAGCATATTATCTTAATCCTTATTTCTGGGAAGTTGTTATCCGCCAGAAACAAACCATTCTGTTAACAATTTCATCGGACCATCTCGTGATTTAGAATGACTCCCATACTTGTACTTCAAGGACCTGAAAGTCAGAGGCCATGAAAGTAGAGCTTTAGACATGGATTAGAAATGTGTCCTTCCTGGTTTCAGATGGCTTAGTGATACCAGACAAGAACCAATTTGTGAATGAGAACCTGCCAAGCTCTTCCGAATGGTCTGGTGCTACTGGGTTCTCAGTGATATCCTACGGAGTAGGTTCACCTGATGGCTTCTCCCAGCGATGGGGACCCAGAGAGGGCTGCTGGTAGTGAAGAGTTCTTTGCCACATGTAGACCCAGCCAGGATTCATTTAAAATAGCAAATGGTGCTGGGCTATTTTGAGCTTCTATTCATTGTTTTATAGGTTAACAGGAGAGTGAGAGAGTGACGCCTGAGATGAGGGGGACAGATTGCTAGAGACCAGGAAGCTATTTGCAAAACAGGGCAAAACAAAAACAAACAAAACAAGGTCTTGCAAAATGAAAGTCACAGAACATTGACTACACTCAGTACAGTTCAGGGACTGGTTCTCAGACTTGTAAAGACAACCTAAATTTCCCCTTTTGTCCAACCTACCTTAACCCAGAGAGAACACAAATCACTTGATTGTTACTGAATTCCAACTATGATATTCCAGCTATATTTACTGTATTAAATAAAATCCAATTAAGTTAAATAACATTCAAATTATTTTTATGGTAAATCTGGATTTTCCTAAACTTTCCACAAAGTTTCGTGGATAATATCTTGAATCAGTCTCCACCTATACCATGTGAACTTTTCTCATTTTGACTCTCTTATTTCAAATTGGGGATCATCCCATTTGATCACTCATGCATTCATTTGTTCATTCAACAAAAATTTATTGAACACTTGCTATTTGCCAGGCACTGTCCTAGCACTATGTGCTGGGACCCTCCCTTTATACCATGAAAACTCATTCTAAAAAATTCAGAACGTCAAAATTGGTTGTGATAACAAACCCAAAAGGTTGCAAGATCCCATGGCACACGGAATAACAGAAATAGCCAGAAAGTTCTAGCCTCATAGTTTTTGTATTAAGAGAATTTTGAGCATGCATCTTTAAAATCATTTTCCTTGCTTGATGTCTAGCTGAGTGGACAAGAACTGGGTTTTGGTTGTGTAGGCACAGATGGGCCTGGAAGGGCAGCTCTGACACTGCAGACCTCCAGCAGGGTGAGGCTTCCAATAATCTGTCTCCGTGGAAGGACAGGAAAAGCCAAACTTCATCTGCACACAGTTGCTGTCTGCCAGTTTGCATCTAATATTCAGGCTGCACGCAGAATGATTGAGTGCTTACCATTTGCCCAGGCACCATGCTAGGTGTTGCCAAGTATTGGCTCAAGGAGCTCACAAGCTAGTGGAAAAGACAGACGGATGCCCATCAGGAATCACTAGTAAAATTTGCCACATAGGTGAAGTTTGACTTCCTAGTCTCCTGGGTCTCTTTTCTTTACCTTTATCCAAACTTTCCACCCTGCCTCTATCTCATAAAGTGAGATTCCTGCCCTCTACGCCCACCCCAGAGGATCTGATACTTCTCTGGTTTATTGATTTCTTGACTGACTGATTACACTTCAGTGTGAATGAGTTTCACTCGTGCTTTTACGTTTCAGGCCTTTTATGTCTCTAAAGTAAATGTTTTGTTTTCTGTGAAAAGAATTTCAAACATTCAGGGGGCCTTCCTAGCCTTACACCAAAGGGTGTAATTAAGCTGATTAAGTCCTCCATGGTCTTCAATCTCTCAGTTACCCCACTCCATGTGTGAGGCTAGAGGGACTCCCTCAAGGCCTCGTTTATAGAAACTTGAAGGATCTTGCGTCCTGTTAATGATTGGCTGCTTTTTGCTGAGCCTGATCAACCTCTCCTTTGACCCTCTCCCCAGAGCTGTGCCTGGACCAAGTTTCCCCTTTCCCACTGGGAGGTCCTCCAAAGCCCTTTCCTTTGAACCCTTCCATTTACTTTGCCAAAACCTGCTCTCAAGTCCTCTCAGCCCTTCATCAGATGCTTGGGTTTCTGCCCCTGGACAGATAGAGCACCTAAAGCTGCTTATGTTCTACTGTTTGAGCCCATGGGCCACCCTAAGTGTCCAGGTCTAGAGGGCGGGAACAACAAGAATCCACACATCTGGTCCAAGGACTCCTCTAAGTGAAGGGGCTGAGGGAAGTAGATGAATTATGCATAGTGTAAGTGTAGGAATTAGCCACCATGTTGAAAATATGAATCAAAGTCAACATCTTTTAAAATAAGAAAGGCACTTCACTACAATTGGTTACAGAGGAATTTTGACATTGCTGTTGATTATAGATTCTGGAAACTAACTATGGGAGTAAAAATGAAGATCTGCTTTGTCTTTATGTAAAGAATGCAATCAGAGTCATTTGTGTAAATTCCTTCTCATTTTATGTTTAATTAACACATAGCATAATGATAGCTATCTCTTATTATTTCAGATTTATGTTCTCATTGATTATGTTTCTTTAATTAAGCCACCATAGGTTGGTACTCCTGTAAGATACTGATCTGTTTGTATATATGAAGATGTGCTCACCACTTTTTAAATTGCTGGGACTGATAATCCAGATTTAGAGACTTTCCTTCCCTTTCTTCCCTATGGCCTAGAGGAAAAGGATCATTGGTACGCATTATTCACCTAGCGGGGAGGTCAGATGCCGGAAATTTAACAGGTGCCCTACCAATGCTTACTGTTGTTGTCAGTGTCCGATAAGGGGCAGAACATGGGGTTTTCGGGGTCTCCTGGCCTCTTATCCTGTGTACCTATATTACAGACGTCGGCATACTTCCCAACCTCAGGCCATTCTCTGACTCAGCCTTTGTTTCCATTTGATATTTCAGTGTTGTTAAATACATAAAATCTTCCCAGATTCAGATAATAATAATTGGTACAAATTGAATAATGTAACTATAATTCATTGATAATTTCAATAAATCTCTAAATTTAAGGAAAGCAAGACTAGAGACTGGAAATGAGTTGAGTGAGGTGTTGGACCAGTTTAGGCACAATAGGCATGATCTAATAAGATCCATTTATTGGATGGAAGAGAGAAGTCAAGGATAGTGTGACTGTTTCAAGGCCAGACGATAACACAGAGAGAGATGTGACAGACTAAGAACAAGAATAAAGGAAGAATAAAAGCTTCTGGGAGAATATGGTGCCTCCAAGTTAGGAAGAACCCCTGGGACAGCCAAGAACCCATGTGAGTTGAATGTATATCTTCATCACAGGGGAGAAGCTGTGGCTGAAAATAGAGTTTTGGAAGTTTTTGGTATTAAAGTGATAGTTGAAAATTACACAGAAGAGGGAAGGAGATCGCCCAGGAAAGAACAAAGGAGAAAACAGCTGACCGTGAACTGAAACCCAGGAAAAAATAAAAATAAATTTTGCCTGTTTGTGCATAATCTTAACTTATATTTTATCAACTATAAATGTCCACTGAATTGGATAACATCCGTGTTATTAATACTTATAACTCAGAGTTTTAGTCAGTCCTCTGCATATAGATGGTGCCAAACATGTTTGTTGAATTAAATGAAATTAAAATGGTTTCCCCTAGCCCTGATAGTCTAATGACAGATTTTCATAATGATAACTCTGAACCTGGGTAAGACCCCAAAAATGTCTGAATTGTAGTTATTTATTCAATTTTGCCCAATACTAAGCCAGCTTTAACTATATGTTGTTGCATTTTGTTGTTTAAAAATCAGTAATCAATGTGTGGTGTAGATGGTAATTCACCAGAGTACTTGATTAACCTTAGCCCATGTTGTTTAGCTTAGCATACAAATTGAGTTCACCACAGAATGCAGCCCAGTTTAGGTCCATTTATAATTCTTTTCCTAGTTCCTTGATCTTGAAGACCTCCAAACCTTAGAGCAGATTTGGAGCCCAGAAACCTGGATTTCTCTGATTTTCCCAGCAGCTTGCTTTTTTCCCCCAGTTCTCCCTCCCTCCGCCTCCATATTAGAGCTGCCATCTAAAAGCCAAAGGATAATTGAATAATGTTTAATATAAGTATGTCTCAAATATTCATGTCTCAAATATTTCATTAGTACAAGTATGTCTCAAATATTATGCTAATGAGATTGTTTGTTGTTCATCAGAAGTTCAAATTTAGCTGGGTGTCCTGTATTTTTTATTGGCTAAATTGGATAACCCTAGCCTACACTTGAAATTACTGTTACAGAATATGGCAAAGAAGAATTTCCCCATGAACCTTCTGAACACTCTCCTTCTAAAAGTCAACAAATTAAGTTACTGAAGCTATCTTCACTAGTTAAGTGTATCAAAAAGATAATCAATATAAAATTACCTATGATATACCAATCAATGCAAATTTACCAAACATTCATAACAATGGTGTTTTATATATACAGCCTGGACAGTAAAGGCTATGTTGAAAATGCCGTAAGTGTATATCAGCAATCATGTGTTTTAGCCTATCTAAAATGTTTTAAAATAATGTACATACATATTAAAAAAAATTAAACTTTTAATTTTCACTTTTTCAAGTTGGCAATAATAATAAAACAAGCTATTTTTAAATGGAAAAAAAAGCCTCCATTCATACATACATACATACATAATGGGTATAAACTCCCAAGTATTCTAACTGTAGAACTATCTGAAAGGGACCATGACCCTTGTTAATTACATCAGACTGTAGTTGTACTGCCACCTTGTGAGGTGCTGAGGGATGAGTCAATCTCACCAGTCGACCACTGGGTCAATGTGAAAATTATTCCTCAGTGGATTAGTATTTTTCATTTTACCAAAGAATGTCATACATGTTATGCTTAGAAAGGACTCTCAAGTATTTAATGCACATATTTTCTATAAGTTTAATGTATTGTCTGCAAATCAGTAAATGACTTGTAAGATAATAAAATATAAGTCATTTAGTACTGCTTTATGTTTTATGACTGAATTTCAGCTCTATCTGCATGAGTGTTAAGTTTACTTGACCTTTCAACCTGAATTTCCCATAAACTACTTGAACTTTTTATATTCCATCTACCATGGCCATATAACAACTTAGTAGGTGAACCAGAACACTTTGAAAATGAAATGGGGTGTTGGACTAATTGTTCCAGCAAAGTGATATAGACCAAGACTCTCTCAAGCAAACTGGTGGTCTTATGTAAGTTAAAAATTACCACAGTCCCAGTCATCCAAACTAGAGCACTTGGATTTGTGGACTACTGGCCCAACAAAATGACCTGGAACCTCCATCCCGGGCTTCCTTTCTTCCTTCTGTTTGCTCCCTTTTACTTTCACTTCCTCCTCCACTGTCCATCAGCTTGCCCACATATGCACTGTCTTTGTCCTGTTGTCTCCAGAGGAACCCAGCAACCCCAAGTCCTTTTTCAGGAAAATGCAACTGCCCCACTTCTTCCATACTTTCTCTAAATTGCTGGGAACTGCTAGGAAAAACCCATATCACCCTGCAAAATGGGGCCCATACCCAACTACAGCTGGATCTTTAATGCTGTGTGGCAGTTCTCCCATATTTCTTAAAAGTTTTGTTTCTTAAACCCCTTGTAGCAGATGTCCAGGCCTCCCTAATTCATGCTGAAAACAGAAGCCACTTAGAAAGAACGCTATCACTGTCCTGCCACCAAAGCAAGTCCTTGACCTCCAGCACCCCCATGTATTCTTTTTCCCTTCTATTAGGAGTAAAAAGTATCCTTTACCCCTAAGAGCCTAAGGAAAACATTGCACCCTGAACTCTAGATGCCATGTCCCCCAGTCTTCTCAGAGATAGTCCCTATTAATTAAGCTTTTTCTCTCTTACAACTTCAACTTCTCCCACTCTGGTTATTTTTTCCTAATGGCACTTAATCATGGTCATATCTTTTTGTCTTAAAAATATATAATTCTCCCTCATCTTACATACCTTATACCAATCTTTCTCCTTCCATCAGAGCCAAACTTCATGAATTACCTATGCTCGCTCTCTACCTCTTTCCCTCATCCACTTCTGAACTCACAGCAATATGCTCTTTCCCACAACTACTCCAATGGAATGCTCCTCAGTGGAGTCACCAAGGATTTGTTTTCAATGTTTTCTTTCTCTTGTATATGAACTGCTCCTAATTTTATCTACTGTAGTAAATGACACCATTTTGTCTCCACTCTGTTTCCAAAACCAGAAAGAAGGTCATCACCATATTGATTGTATCTCATAAGTATCTCTTGAATATATACATCCTTTCCGATCTCCATTAGCATAAACCTTGCCCTCTATGACCATCCTCTCTTGCCCAAATTCCTGCAAAACTTACCGATTGGTTTCTGACCCTCCCAGCTTCCTGCTTTCTGATGCATTCCCCACACTGAAGCTAGCATAAGGTTTCCCAAGGATAAATCTGAAAATGGTTGCCAGCTTAAGCCTACGTACTACTGTGAAAATTAACTTCAAATTATTTAATATCTAAGGTTCTCAGTGACCAGTTCTAGATTACCTTTCCAGTTTGACCTCCCCTCATCTAAAATGACCCAGCACACCAGATGATAGGACCCAACGGACCAGATGAACACACAAAAAAACAAAAATCAAGGTAGTAAAATAGCAAATAGAGACAGATCAATAGGAGATCTAAATATCAAAGTTACCAGCTATAGTTTTTATGTGAGTAATATGTTTAAGAAATTAGACTCTAAGAGAATCTTACCAAAGACTGGAAACTAAAAAAAGGATTTAAATGGAAATTCTAAAAGTAATAACTAAAATGAAGAACTCAATACATGAGTTCATAAAAAGCTGAGACGCACAGAAGAGATAATTAGTAAATGGAAATTAGGGTCCATTTAACAACAATAACGGCAACAGCAACAAAAAGCAAATTGAAACCTAAGAGGAAAAGGGAGGAAGGTACAGGAGTGTGCGGTGCACAGAAAGAGGGGACTAAGAGGTCTGTGGGATACAGACATTGCCATCTCAGATGAAGAAACAGCAAACAGGGCAGAAACGATTCTCTGAGCAGCTGGACTGATCCGTTTTCGTGGCGACTCAGTTCCTGCCGTCTGTTTTCAGATGTCCTGCAGTCTTACCGCTGTCTAGAAGAACTGCTAGACAAGCGTTTGGGAGGTTTGTAGCCATCTGCATCACTATCTCACGTTATCTGTGTATTTATTTTGCTTACCTGGATACCCCATTGCTGAAAAAGTGGAAAGTGCAGACGTCAAGTCACCCAGAAGAAACTCTAGAGAGACAACTGAAGGATGGAGCTCAAGAGAGTCAAGCTGACCGCAGACGGCAACATGCCTTTTACAGCTACTTGAACTGAATCATGGACCCCATGGGTCTTGTGAGAAACCCAAATTAAGTATATGAGTCAAAGTCATTATTTTTTTTCCTTGTGAGGGAAGAAGCTTCCTAACTTTGTAACTTTATCTCTATGGAATGTCACTTTAAATTACAGAGAGGAAATCAGTGTAATGACTGTGAAGTCTGTGATGCCTATGGGCTCTTTCACAGTGCTCAAAGCATTTGCTTAAGGCAAGAAACGGCAGGTCTTGGAAGCTAAAGTAAATGCAAATTTACCACAAAGATGATGATAATAAAAGGCTCCCAATTTTCTAGCCTCTCTTTCCAAACTTTCACTCAGTTCTACTCTAATTCTTTGCTCATTCGCTTCTCTCGGGAGGAATCCCTCCCACCTGAACTATGGCTCCCGCCGGGATCATTAATAGGAAACACTTCCTCCAGGAAACCTTACATTGTACTGCTCCCTGAAATAAGTCACTTTTTTCTCAGTTCCCTCCTGATATTTTATTTGCACCACCGTTACTCTACTTGGCACACTTTGCTATGCATCCATGCTGTAATTAATTGTTGACACGTCTTTCACTAATTTAGAGCCTCCTTGTTAGTAGATCATTTTACCCACCTGATGTCCTTAAGAGTTTTGACCTCAAATGTTAGATCTGAACCAGAGTTCAGAGCACCCAATCTGTTCCAGTGTTCCACCCTCTGCAGGAATCCCTCGCGTAATAGAGTTCCTTGATCTGCTTCAACACCTGCAGTGGCAGAAAGCACTGGGTCTTTCACAGGGCAACTCATCTCACTTTCAAAGGACTTACCGAAAAGTTCTTCCTGACATTGTGCAAAATGGACTTCCTTAACTCTCATCCATTTGTTCTAGTTTGGTCCTGTGAAGCTACCTTGAAAACGTTTGCTATCTCCTAGTTCATATTTAAGCAATTTACTTCTAAATGTAAAACAGTACGTTTTGTTCTATAAAAGTTTGGTTTTTGGAGGGCACATCATTCCAAACTCTGCAGTCACTTTATTTCTTCTACTTCCAAGTCACATTGCAGTTACTCTTAGTATTAGCTTTACAGCCCCTGTACAGGCTTTGAGTCTTGAAACTCTATGGCTAAAGGGAAAACCTAATTTATGTTAACATGACTTGAAAGCAAACCTCCTGTGCTCACAGAATTACAGAAATGAAAAAGATAATGTCCTTGTCACTGGAAAGGTCTCCTTTCATTAAACATATAGCTGGTGCATCAGAGAAAGGGAAAATAAATGTCAATGCAGAGTTGAAAACCTGTATTTTCAAAATAGAAGGCACTGATATTCTACACTCCCTTGTGACTTTCTCATTACGTATTGTTACTATTTTAAATTAATCTTCAGATAGCAGAATGAGAAGAGTGATGCATAATCATTTAAATATCTGCATCCATGAAATGTTAGGTCATATCAAAAATTGACACGTATCTTGGTCTGATAGGTACCGTTAGTGGTAGTACATTAATTCCCCAAAGGTAAGCCAAAATAGTTCAAGGAGTTTAAGATCTAAACTAAAGGGAAATAGCAATTTGTTATAATTGGTAAAAAGCACAATGTGATCTTAATTTGCATTACTATACATTCTCTGAAAAAAAAATACTATCTCCCCTCATCTCTCTTTGCCTAGACCAGTGTAAAAATACCCATGCTAAGGATAAGAAGTAAACAATCTATTGACTCCTAGATAACAGTTATTCCATGGCTTCTCTAGGCCAGTAACTGCCACTTCAAACTGAAAGGAAGGGAAAAGCTCATCCAAGCATGAGACATCTGCAGCACCTAGAATGCCAGGGTTCCCACTTTTTAAACATCCTGGTTTCTATGCAGCATAATAGTAGATCAGTGCAGTTTTATTTTATTTATTTTAGTCATTCATTCATTCATTCATTCAGAGAGAGAGAGAGAAAGAGAAAGGAGGGCAGACGGAGATAGAGAAAGAGAATCTTAGTTAACCTCCAGCCTCACTGTGGAGCCCGACACAGGGCTAAAGTTTAAGACCCTGAGATCATGACCTGAGCCGAAATCAAGAGTGGGATGCTAACAAGTGAACCCCCCAGGCACTCCAATAAGTGTAGTTTTAAAGAAAGTACATGTTGTAACCTACCAGCAGAAGGAATTCCTGTGTTCTGCTCCTAAGGGTAAAGTAGAAGTGTAGCTTGAATTATGCTCCTGGTATTATCAACATTTTAATTGGTTGTTGATTAGGCCTATTATCCTCAACTATGGAACAGGCTTGATTTACTATTAAATATATCAGGAATCAGTTCTTTTTTTGTTTATACATTTTATTTATGTATAGAATGTTCTCATAAATTGCAAATCCAAATTTTTGGTGCATGGGTGAACGCTATGGGAAATTCAAGTTTGAATGGACTATGTAAAAACAATTCCCTTCATCTGTGTCCCTGATATACAATTGAAAATTATTTAAGCATATGCAAAATGTCTTACAGTGTACTGACTGCTTGTGAAGTTGAGATTTTGATATAATTGTATTCATGCTCTGTGTAATGCTTACAATCCTTTGATTAAGGAAGACTGTTCTGGAGCAGAGCACTTTCTACACAGCCCATAGCATTGCTCTTGAGGTAAAACAAGGGCAACCTGGACCTTGATAATTTAAATTTGAACAATGGATTTGTTCCTTAAGGACAACTGGAGGAGGGGCACCTGGGTGGCTCAGTCCTTAAGTGTCTCCCTTCAGCTCAGGTCATGATCCCAGAGTCCCAGAGTCCCAGAATGGCCAGATCAAGTCCCTCATTGGGCTCCCTGCTTGGTGGGAAGCCTGCTTCTCTGGCTCTCACTCCCCTGGCTCGTGTTCCCTCTCTAGCTGTGTTTCTCTCTGTCAAATAAATTAATAAAATCTTAAAAAAAAAAAAAAAAAAAAAAAAAAAAAAAAAAAAAAAAAAAAAAAAAAAAAAAAGCACAACCAGAGGGGTATCATTCAGCGTGAGCAGGCTATATATAAGTTAGCCTAACCATAGTAATCATTGTATAAATTCACCTAAAATATTTTGGACACATTTGATAAAAAAAAATAATAATAATCTCCTTCAAGATTCTCTGCTCTTGGCAAATTACTAACTGGTATAGAATAAATAGAAAAGGGAAGGGAAATGAAACCAAACTGTATTTTTCTTTACAAGGCCCGATCTTCAGGTTTGGATGCTGTACAGCCTTTTCCTGTTGACTGAGATACAAGGTAACAGGGACTGGAAGCTTATTTCAAGGGACAGCATGGAAGGAGATAGGGGACAGAAGGAATAAATTCTACCAAAAACTCTCAAACCAAAAAACAAACAAAAACCTCCTTCAGTGGTTTACTGATTGTAAGCTACATCGCATATTTTACATCAAATATTTTGCATGGGGGCGCCTGGGTGGCTCAGTTGGTTGGGCGACTGCTTTCGGCTCAGGTCATGATCCCGGAGACCAGGGATCGAGTCCCACATCGGGCTTCTTGCTCGGCGGGAGGCCTGCATCTCCCTCTCTCAGTCCCTCTGCTTGTGTTCCCTCTCTCGCTGTGTTTCTCTCTGTCAAATAAATAA
The DNA here is from genome assembly GCA_004023965.1 of Spilogale gracilis. Taxonomy (NCBI): domain Eukaryota; kingdom Metazoa; phylum Chordata; class Mammalia; order Carnivora; family Mephitidae; genus Spilogale; species Spilogale gracilis. Next base: position 49,729 of record PITA01005168.1, on the reverse strand, counting down.
ATAAAATCTTTAAATAAAAAATATTTTACATGGGTTTGCTTACTTCCTGGTTCTTTTTGCATAGCCCATAGGATTTCTCTTTGAAGTAAAACAATGGCATCCTGGGCCTTGATCATTTACAACTTGAATTGTATATTTGAAAACCTCAATTCTATTTTACATATTCTGACAAAGTTTCCATTTTACTGACTTAACATTCTATTTTTAAATCATTTATTGGTAACTTACATGTAACAACGAATTTGATTTTTCTTATCCAACGTGTTACATGGGAATTAATTTATTTAACATGTTTTTAAAAATAAATAAAATAGCATATTCTGTACCAAAATATAATATTTTCACTTAATCAAAAGATTCTGATCTTTAAATAAAATTGAACATCGTAGATTAGAAAAGTTAGAATAGTTTAGGGGAAACTTTTATATCCATGTAGACAAAGCTCCAATTTAAGTTATTTCAGCTATTTTGGAACTTGCTGTATGGATTCAGGTAGACCTGTTTTTAAATCCCAACTCAGATTTTACCATGTACTTGCTGCTGCATGCCTTGTGCAAATTATTCAAGCCCTGAGTTTCATTTTCCTTTTTAAAATAGAATGATTGATATTATTTACTGCACAATGTTTGTAGTTCTGAGAATCTACCAAGAAAATGTATGTTAAGTACCATATAAAATAATAAAAAGTTGATAGCTATTTGTATTATTTTCATAAACTACTACCGGGGGACATATAAGTGAATATTTGGTCAATAGTGGCAGAACAAATCATTGAGACAAATACTAACATATTTAGTTAACATAAATGGTTATAATTCTATTCATAAAAAACACTATAATCAAAATGAAGGGAAAAGGTTTTCAATATGCATCGAAGACAAAAGGAACAGTACCTTAATATGCAAAAAGTTTTAAAAAATCAATAGCACAGTTTCAACAAGACTATCATGACAACTCAATGGAGAAAGTATTCTCTTTTCAACAAATGATACTGAGATGACTAAATAGCCACGTACAAAAGAATCAAGTTGGACCTCTACCTCATACCATACACAAAATTAATTCAATATAGATCAAACACCTAAATGTCACAGTTAAAACTATAAAACTCACAGAAGAAAACAGAGGAATAGATATTCATGACCTTGGGTTAGGCAATGGTTTCTGAGATAGGGCAGTAAAAGCAAAAGCAACCAAAGAAAAAAATAGAAAAATTTTGCTTCATCACAATTGAAAACCTTTGTGCTCCAAAGAATAATGTCAAGAATATGAAAAGACAATACATAGATTAGAAGAAATATTTGCAAATCATGTATCTATAATATAAAAGAACACTTACAACTCAACAATAAAAAGACAAGTTAAAAATGGCCAAAGGGGGGGTGCATGGATGGCTCAGTCCTTAAGTGTCTGCTTTCAGCTCGGGTCATGATCCTGGAGTCCCAGGATCTAGCCCTGCATGGGGCTCCCAGCTTGGCAGGAGGCTTGCTTCTGCTCTCTCACTCTCCCTGCTTCTGTTCCCTCTCTAGCTGTGTTTCTCTCTGTCAAATAAATAAATAAATTCATTTAAAAATGAAAAAAATGGCCAAAGAATTTGAAAAGACATTTCTCCCAAGAAGTTATACAGCTGAGCAATAAACACATGAAAAGTTGCTCAACATCATTAATCAATGGGAAAATGCAAATAAAAACCAAAATGAGGGGTGCCTGGTGGCTCGGTTGGGTGGCAGATTTTTGGTTGTAGCTCAGCTCATGATCTCCGGGTCAAGACCCATGTCAGAAGGGATCAGTGTGGAGTCTGCTTGGGAGTCTTTATCTCTTCCTCGCCTTCTCCCTCTGCCTCTCCCCTGGGCACATGTGCACTCTCTCTCAAATAAATAAATAAACAAAATCTTTAAAAACAGCAATAACAATAAAAATGAGATGCCACTTCATACCCACTTCACACCCATATAATTAAAAAGATACACAATAATTTTTTTCATTAAAACCTGTCCTGGATGGGGCGCCTGGGTGGCTCAGTTGGTTAAGCGACTGCCTTCGGCTCAGGTCATGATCCTGGAGACCCGGGATCGAGTCCCAGATCGGGCTCCCTGCTCGGCGGGAAGCCTGCTTCTCCCTCTCTCACTCCCCCTGCTTGTGTTCCCTCTCTGGCTGTGTTTCTCTCTGTCAAACAAATAAAATCTTAAAGAAAAAAAAAAGCATGGCCTGGTGAGGATATGGAGAAATTGGAAACCTCATGCATTGTTTGTAGAAATGTAAAAATGGGGGAAGAACAATTCCATTTATAGTTCATATTAGCATTACCCATCAGAGGCAAAAAGTGAAAAAATAATCCTAATATCCACCAACTTCTAGATGGATAAGCAAAATGTGATATACTCATGCAAAGGACTATGAAAAAGAATGAAGTACTTATATATGTTACAAATAGATGAACCTTGAAAACATGATGCTAAATGAAGGAAGCCAGTCATAAAAGGACCACATACTGTATTATTCCATTTATATGAAAAGTCTAGAATAGGTAATTCATGCAGACAGAAAATAGATTTGGGGCTGTCAAAGAATGGAGAGTGACCACCATGGGTTTAAGGTTTCTTTTAGGAGTAACAAAATGTTCTGGAAGTAGATAGTGGTAATGGTTGCCCAACTTTGTGGATGTATATCTTTAACTTAGTAATCTCACATTGTAGAGTTGAGAAAATAAATTTAGACGACTAAAAATTTACATGTTGTTATCACAATGATGTTTTATGAAAAACAATAGAAATATATTTAAATACCCAAAAATAGGTAATTGCTTAAAATATTTTTGGCATATATGCACATAAAATTTTGACATCTAGGTAAAATCCAATGAAATGGAAAGGTGCTCACTATATATTCAATTTTAAAAACTACTTTCTGGGGGCGCCTGGGTGGCTCAGTTGGTTGGGCGACTGCCTTCAGCTCAGGTCATGATCCCAGGACCCGGGATCAAGCCCCGCATCCGGCTCCCTGCTCAGCGGGAAGCCTGCTTCTCCCTCTCTCACTCCCCTCTCTCCCTTGTGTTCCCTCTCTGGCAGTGTTTCTCTCTGTCAAATAAATAAACAAAATCTTAAAAAAAAATCACTTTCTGAAATACCATATAATTTGGTTTTATTTCAGTAAAAATAAAGGAGCATTTGTATTTGGCTGAAACATTTGCATATGTCTGCAATAAATATCTTGGCTATTGTAAATAATGCCTCAATACAGAAGTGGCACATGTACTGTTTTTAGTTAGTATTTTTGTTTTCTTTGAGCAAACACCCACTAGTGGAATTACTGGATTTTATAGTAGTTTTATTTTTAATTTTTGGAAAGGTGTCCATACTATTTTCCACAGTGAATTCAACAATTTACATTACCACCAACAGTGCACAAGTGTTCCCTTTTCTCTACATCCTCACAAAAACTTTTATTTCTGGTCTTTTTGATACTAGCCATTCTCACTGGTATGAGGTGGTATCTCACTGTTGTTTTTGATTTCCATTTTCCTGATGATTAGTGATGTTGAGCATCTGTATGTCTTCTTTGGAAAAATGTCTATTCAGATCATCTGCTCATTTTTAATCAGATTATTTGGGCTTTTTGGTATTAGGCTGTATAAGTTCTTCATCTGCTTTGGATACTAACTCCTCATCAGATTTAACATTTGCAAATCTCTCTGCTCATTCAGTAGGTTACTTTTTCATTTTATTGATGGTTTCTTTTGCTGTGCAAAAGCTTTTAATTTTGATGCAGTCCCAATAATTTGTTTTTGCTATTGTTTCTCTTCACTGAGGAGATATATCCCTAAATATGTTGCTAAGGGCAATATTCAAGAGATCACTGTTCATACTTTCTTTTAGGAATTTTATGTTTTCAGGTCTAACACTTAGAATGAATTCATTCATATTTTATAAGAAAGTGACCCAGTTTCTTTTTCCTCCTTCCTTCCTTCCTTCCTTCCTTCCTTCCTTCCTTCCTTCCTTCCTTCCTCCCTCCCTCCCTCCCTCCCTCCCTCCCTCCCTCCCTCTCTTCCTCCCTCCCTCTCTCCTTCCCTCCCTTTGCATGTAGCTGTTCAGTTTTCCCAAAACATTTAATTGAAAAGACTGTCTTTTCTCCATTATATATTCATGCATCATTTGTTGTAGATTGATTAACCATATAAGTTTGGGTTTATTTCTGGACTCTCTATCCTATTCCATTGATCTATGTATCCATCTCTCCTTTTGTTATTGATTTCTAACTTAATTCTACTATAGTCAGAGAGTCTATTTTGCATGAGTTGGATCTTTCTACATTTATTGAGAATTACTTTATGGCCTAGAATGTAATATCTTATAGAATCCTGGTACATGCCTGATATACACTCGAAAGGAATGTATATTCTGCTGTTATTGAAAAAATGTTGTATACTCTCAGTGACATCAGGCTGATTTACAGTGTCCAAGTCTTTTACATGTTTACTGATTTTTCGGACTACTTATTCTATAAATTACTGATAAAGGGATATTCTAATCTCTCTTTACAGTTGTATCAGGTTAAAATCATGTTATTAGGGACATATATTTTTAAGACTAGTGTCTTTCTAATGATTTTATCAGTTTATCATTATGAAATTATTCTCTTTTCCTTGCTGATATTTTTTCTGTAATCTACTTTGATTTTAATATAGTCTCACCACCTTGCTTTTTATTAGTGTTAGCATGTTATATAGTTTTGCATCTTCTTATTGCTAATATATTTTTGTCTTCTTCAATTAAAATGAATATCTTAGGAAATACACAGTTAAATCTTTCTTTTAAATTCAATGGAAAACATCTGCCTTTTAGTAGTTTTTCTTGGTTCATTTACATTTAACATAAATATTGATACGGTTGGTTCTGAATCTATCAGCTTGCTAATTTTTCTATTTGCCTCTTCTAGTTTTCATTGCCTACCCCCTCTTTCTTTTTCTCTTTTTGGTTTAATTTTAACTTAAAATTTTTTCCGTGTTCCTGGCTGACTTAGCCAGTAGAGCATATAACTCTTGCTCTAGGGGTTGGAGTTTGAACCCGACGTTGGGTGTAGAGATTACGTAAATTCTTTTTTGAATCACTCATCTCCTCCTAACCCCTCCTTTCCCTTTTCTTCCCCTCTTCTTACCTCTTCTCTTCTCTCCTCTCCATTATTCTGCCCTGTGAACTCTGGCTTCCTTGGATTTCCAGAACTCTGGGTTCTATCCCCTCAACTCAAGCTTCCCAGTGGTACTGGTGTAGATTCCGTCATCCAGCACTGAAATATAGAAGATTTCCTTAGCCCATAACCTGAGACCATCACACACCTCACCTCAATATTTCCAGTGCTGTGTTTTTTTCTACATTTTGCCCATTTTCCTTTTAGTTATTTTAGATAAGAAGGTAAATCCTAACCGTCTTCCTCCATCTTGATCAGAAGCAGACATTCTATGTGGTTTTATTTGCATATTTTTTCTCTTCCTCATTTTTGTAATTTTTCTAAAGTAATACACACATATATAAGAATTTGTAATAAGAAAAATATGTGACTTATTTTAATAAAGGAGACACAATACTATTAAAGGATTTATTTGATATCTAATGATTTTAACATGCTTGAATATATAACAAATAATAATATAGTTTTCAACTTTTTTACCAACATCCAAATTATATCAGATAGCTTTTCCTTGAGAGAGAAAAATCAAAGGCACACAAATATCATGATTTACAAAAGAAAAATGGGGAAAAAAAATCTGTTAAAAAAAGAAAAAGGCGGGGCGCCTGGGTGGCTCAGTTGGTTAAGCGACTGCTTTCGGCTCAGGTCATGATCCTGGAGACCTGGGATCGAGCCCCACATCGGGTTTCCTGCTTGGTGGGAAGCCTGCTTCTCCCTCTCTCGGTCCCTCTGCTTGTGTTCCCTCTCTAGCTGTGTTTCTCTCTGTCAAATAAATAAATAAAATCTTAAAAAAAAAAAAAAAAGGCATGAGTGGCACCTGGGTGGCTCAGTGGGTTAAAGCCTCTGCCTTCGGCTCAGGTCATGATGTCAGGGTCCTGGGATCAAGGCCTGCATCGGGCTCTCTGCTTGGCAGGGAGTCTGCTTCCTTCTCTCTTTCTGCCTGTCTCTCTGCCTACTTGTGATCTCTCTCTGTCAAATAAATAAATAAAATCTTTAAAAAAAGTCATTGACTTTTTAGATATATAAAACTCATATTAAAAAAAAAAACTAAAATGCTACAATGGTACTTTAAAAAATAGCATTAACTTGGCTCTAAATATGAATTATCCAACAGTTTTCTTATTCTAGGTTCCAATGTGTTCCCTCAATATTTTTTCATAAAGCCTTTTAGTCCCCATTTACAGATGTTTCTCTCATCACCAAACAGCTAATGAGAATTCCATGGCCTAAAGACTCTACTTTGAATAACATCTTGCACTTTCCCCAAACTCAGATTCATCACACTACTAAAAACCTGTTTCTACATCTGTGACTTTGGCTTTGATGATCTCCTTGGGTGGCTCATTTTATTCCTGGCATTTTGAAACCTCAAATTATGAAACAATGTCTCTGAAAAAAGTATGAGAGATTCTTAACTATGGGTGCTTTGGATTTTTAATGGCAAAAAGACCAGGGTATTTTCAAAATGATTATCCTTTGCATTATATCCAAATAGATATGACAGAGGACTGTGCCAGGAATGTGTCCCAGGCAGTCTTTCCTCTTAAGTAAGCTGAGGATTGTTTCCTCAATTAGTTCAAACTTCTGGGTGGTCTTTTAAAAGAGTAGCTCTTCGAAGGAAACAGTGAACTAATAATACTGTAAATATAAAATAGTATTAGTTCTTTAACTTTGAAGCAAACAAAGAATGAATTGTAATTTAGTGTTTTTTGTTTATTAATGCAAAATTTTCTGTCTCCATCTTTTAAGAGGGAAAAATTCTACATAAATCCAATGGAACAAAAAAAAATTTTTTTAAGGTGTGTATATATTTGAGCCTAGAATTAGCCGAGTTTAACTAATTGTGTGTGTGTGTCTGTGTAAAGTACTTGTGACAACAATTAAAGAAAACTTTGTCTTTTTAATTGAGAGAAAGCAGGCTTTCAATCGTGTGTCAATGTACTTTTAGAAACCATTCATTTCGATCTGAGCCCCTCCTGACCATACATAAAGTACCTTTCCAAAGATTTCCTTTCACAAACCTTCTACAACTTCCCTCTGTGTTCAGATTTTGTACGAAGCCATTTTTCTCCAACCAACCAGTCTCATTCAGGACAAAATTACTTTCTTTTGCCTTCACCAAAAATGTATTCCCATTCCTTAGATCTTTCTTACCCATATAAAGTTTTCCCTTATTTCCATCAGCCTTAATTACATTAAGCAGAATTTCGCACTCTCAGAAACCTTAGTCTCCAGTGAAAATAAGTAGTAACCAACTGTGAACCAGAACTCTTCAGACAGCAGACTATGAATAAGTTAAGCACAAAAATGCTTATCAACAGACCCAAATATCCTTAGTTTCTTTGCTATTGGAAGTCAAAAGCACAAACCTATATCCACTAATCCGTGCTCTAGCATTTTATCCTATTTGGAAAAGACCAAGATGTCCAATGAATTTAATTCCATTTATCGCCCACCAAGCTTTAATGTTTCAGGTTACCAAAGACTGAAAGCTATCTTAACAATTACCCATGAAAACTTTGAGACAGACAAGATTAACCATCATTTTAAGTCATCTTTTTGCTAACAAACTATGAGAGATAACACAAATTTATTTGACTTTCCACAAACCTAGATAGAGTAAGTTTGATGTTTAAAGCCAGTAACTCCAAAGACATATCTATTCTAATTAAGCCAACAAAGTTAGTTTAAATACTGAATTATGTGCCACCTGAGGCCACTTAAAAGTCAGTCAGTTTGGGGGTGCCTGGGTGGCTCAGTCAGTTAAGCGTCTGCCTTTGGCTCAGCTCTTGATCCTGATCCTGGGGTTCTGGGATCAAGCCCCACAAAGCACTCCTTGCTCAGCAGGGAGCCTGCTGCTTTTCCCTCTCCCTCTGCCCCTCCCCCAGTCATGCTCTCTCTCTTGCTTGCTTTCTCTCAAACAAATAAATAAATAAAATCTTAGGTAGGAAAAAAAGTCAATCAATATGTTTTCCTGTTTTCCTTTTAAATTTTTACGTGGGGCACCTGTGAAAAAATCAGAAGTGGGCAGTACGCGCAGGCCACACAGAGACAGGAGAAGGAGCGGCAGGGGAGATGCAGAATGCTGCCAGAAGGCAGAGAAAGAGGGTTCTGGGTTCTAAACCTCGCAGCTGGGAGAGGTGAACAGACGCCATGGCTTTTTCCACCAGTGTGGAAATATGCAGTTCATCTCTTCTGGAAGAAGACAAAACTCCCCCAAAACAAAGGGAGTGTAATCAGCTTCTTGGGAATATTCCTTAAAGTCCCAGTCCTGAGGTAGACTAACCATAGTTGGCTCCAGTTAGAGCCTGGGAAATGAGGGAGAAACCCCCACATCTATTAGGAACAAGAACAGTGAAAGAGTCAGTGTCCCCTTCATTACAGATGGCCCATGTTTCCTCCAACCTGGATTCGATCAGGAGGAGGCCTCTTTCAATAATTACCATGCAGTGTGCCAGGAAGGAGTTGACTCGTTTGGTTATTGACCAAACATATTCTTCCTTGATTCCTAAAGAAGAGATCTGATAGATTCTATGGAGGTCATGCAGCGTAAGGAAATGAGTCCCTTCCTAAATCTTGCAATTCAAATTGTTTCCAGTAGATTAAAAGGCATCCCAAGGGAGAGTCCTTGAGGACTAAAGAAGCCTATTAAAGCCATACTTATAGAAAAGTAGGGAAAGTCCATTACCAAAAATCACCCCCCCACACACACCCTGAATCTTGGGGGTGTCCCATGCTGGATATGTCAGAAATTCTGTGTGTCAAAAGTGGAGGCTTGGACGCCTGGGTGGCTCAATTGTTAGGCGTCTGCCTTTGGCTCAGATCGTGATCCCCAAGTCCTGAGATCAAGCCCCACATCGGGATCCCTGCTCGGCAGGAAGCCTGCTTCTCCCTCTCTCATTCCCCCTGCTTGTGTTCCCTCTCTAGCTGAGTTTCTGTCTGTCAAATAAATAAATAAAATCTTTAAAAAAAAAAAATGAAGGGTTCCATCTAACAAAAATCACTATCGATCATCATCCTGCCTTACCATGAAGGCATTCCTGCCTTAAAAGTCCCTGTCAAGGGGCACCTGGGTGGCTCAGTTGGTTGGGCAACTGCCTTCAGCTGAGGTCATGATCCCGGAGACCAGGGATCGAGCCCCACATTGGGCTCCCTTCTCCACAGGAAGCCTGCTTCTCCCTCTCTCACTCCCCCTCCTTGTGTTCCCTGTCTGGCTGTGTTTCTGTCAAATAAATAAATAAAAATCTTAAAAAAAAAAAAAAAAGTCCCCAACGAAAGGATGCTAGTGTGGCCCCGCTTCTTCATTACACTCTAGGCTACAGATGGGTGCCTAAGAAATACCATACCATGCCATCCCATGCCCTGAAGACTGCATTATCGCCTTGCCATGAGGCTTGTACTTTATTTTACCTTGCCTTGCAGAACCTGCCATTTTTAACCTACAGAAAATGCTTGAAAAGTTTTACAAGGGGAAATTACCCAATTTTGTGGCTTAAGGTATTGGTAAAGGACATTGACAAAAAATAGTAAAGATAAAAATCCATTATGATCCACGAGATATTCCAACACATATAGTCTTTACAGCCATCATCTCTAGGAAATGTCCCTATTGGGTACAATTCAATCAGGTAATGGTTTTGGACAGCTCGGAGCAAAAGCCCAGTGGTCAGAAGCAGCTAGACCAGGGATGTGAAGGGGATCACATTAGACCAATGAGGAGGAAATCTCACATAGGGGTCTTACGATTGGCAGTCACCTGGTGACTTAGGTGGCTGTCCTGTGCTCGAGGCAGACAATTTTGTATAAGGCAGGGGAAAAAAAAAAAAGAGGGCATCAAGTTTCTTGGTCTTAACTACCAACTTCCAGCCAACAGGCAGGCTTTCTTCTCCCAGTAGAGTAGGCGCGGGCCAGAGCACTGTAGCCTGAGCCACTGACATGAGATTGTTCCAGTAAGACCTTACTCCTTGAAAAGCCCCTGAAATGAAGGTAAAGGAAGAGAAGAAAAAGTACTCACCAAGTTTGCTCCAAGGCTCATAGTTTGGGTGAGAAAACAATGTGTCCCCCTTCGTGGTTGCCAAATGATGTAGGAAGGATGTTGGGGCTCAGAGCCCATGGCCAAGAAAGAACTCTTGAGACATCTTTGGCTCAAAAAAGTGGTTTTATTAAAGCATATGGACAAGACCTGTGGGCAGAAAGAGCTGCAGCAAGGTCATGTGGAACGGCTGATTATATATTTTTAAGCTGGGAGGGGGTTAGGGATAGAGGAAATATTTTTTTTTTTAAGATTTTATTTATCTATTTGAGAGAGGTAGAGAGTGAGAGAGAGCACAAGAGGAGGATGAGGTACAGAGGGAAAAGTAGACTCACAGCTGAGCAGAGTGCAGAACATGGGACTCAATTCTGGGACTTCAGGATCATGACCTGTGCTGAAGGCAGACACTTAACCGACTGAGCCACCCAGGTGCCCAAGGGTTGAGTAAATTTCTACAGAATTTTGGAAGCAAGTTTTCCAGGACCTTGAGGGGGCCAGCTCTTGTTAGTAAAAGGTCTTTTATTACTGTCTAATAAAATCTTAGTCATGAAACCCTTCAGATGTCTATCAGTGGGCCATATGCTTGGGGGATGATTGCCAACATATACCTTGGGTGGTAGAGATACAGGAAGTTTCCAAAGGAATTTTTATATGTTAAAGTAGACTTACAGGATCCTGGGGGTCAGGCTAAGTTGCTTTTTGCACTTAGCAAAGTATGCTAGAGGAATGTCACACTGCCTGTTTCAAGGACTTGTCAGTGGGCTATAAGGAGTAAGGATATTTAATTTTTCTTTTGCCTTTGTTTCTCATATCACTTGGTTTACTTATTTTTATAGGTAAGTAGATGCCCCCCCACAGTGTTTTCTATATGAACATCAATGTATGATACATTAAAATATCTAAGGATATGTAGTAAATAAAGAACTCCCTCCATTTCTGAGAAAATTGTCCATTACTCAGTCATAGTCTGCTTATCTGATTCCAAGTTCAAGACTGAAATCAGCCTGGTGTGTTCTACAGATACTACCCACCCTCACACCCCACCGGTTACAAGACTGTTACATCTTGCCCCAGGCAAAAGACTAAAGTAGTTGAAGTTGTGGGATGCCTGGGTGGCTCAGTTGGTTAAGCGACTGCCTTCGGCTCAGGTCATGATCCCGGAGACCCGGGATCGAGTCCCACATCGGGCTCCCTGCTCAGCGGGAAGCCTGCTTCTCCCTCTCTCACTCCCCCTGCTTGTGTTCCCCCTCTGGCTGTGTTTCTCTGTGTCAAATAAATAAAATCTTTAAAAAAAAAAAAAGTAGTTGAAGTTGTTTTGGTCAGCACTCCATTCTTGCCAAGAGTCCTTTTTCCTTTTTACATTTCTTGGCTGGTCAATGAAAAACACTGTATTTCAGTTGCAAGGCCATTTACTGTGCAGGAAAATAACCATTTAGGCAGCTATCCCCTCCATAGAAACATAAGACAGGCTGACATTATTAGTAATCTCCACCACTCCAATTCCCATAACTGTGGTTTTCATTGCTACACTGGCTGTGTCTACCGAAGGGCTGGGCAATGAAATAGTCACCGTGTAGGCTCAGAATGTTCCAGTTTGGGCCTTGACTAACTCCAGTGACTCCAAACCCCTCTTCTGCATCCACCCCAAACAGAAAGAATGGCCAAATTAATTTTATCGGGGGAAAAAGAGCATCTGCAAACAGGGACCTAATAGTTGGGATGATGGGCTAATGGACTGAGCAAATTCAAATAAAGTAGACCATGTACCCATCGTAGACTTTGCAAATCCTCCAGGCAAGCTCATTGTAAGTTGCATTTTTGGTGGTACTAATGTAATGCTGGTACCAAGAATTGTACATAAGCCTAAGTACATTCCCGACAGTGCCACTAAGCTTCATCAGCTATTGGCCAAATGGGCACTGGCTGGCAAATGGGTATTGCCATGGCTTTCAGTTAAGTTTTCTTGGTTTATGGCTTTATTAGTGAAATTATTAGTAACTATTTCTCGCTTATAGAGCAGAAAGTGATAGAAGTTTTCTGCTTCTGTCCACCATTTTCCTGAATGCATTTCCAGTGTTATTACCCCCCCAGTCTATATGAATGCCTCTCATTTAAATAATCTTTCCTCAAATATCCATTATCCAAAGTTTAAAAAAAAAAAAAAGATTCAAAGCTGCCTGCATTTTGCAAATACTATCCCAGGAAATTATCTACAATCACGGGTGCCCACAACAGAGGTCAAAAACTATTTGCTTTTCATGTATATTTAATTATTGGAGAGAATTTGGTTTGCCAAATTCTGGCAGTATTTTGAAGCAACTTCATTTTACAATTGAGAATGAAGGCTTCCTAAAGTGAGGATTACGTCAGTAATTTCATGCCAGATCCATTGCGGATACTGAAAAGTTTAACTTGTGAAGAGAACCAAATAAAGAATGATAGGAATCACTCTGCTACACGGAGATAAACGTGCCTCAGAATAGGCAGCCAAGGTGGACGGTGGGATTGAGTGCTCACTGGGATGACTTTTTTTTAAAGATTTTTATTTATTTATTTGACAGAGAGAGATATGGCAAGACAGGGAACAGAAGCAGGGGAAGTGAGAGAGGGAGAAGCAGGCTTCCTGCCAAGCAGGGAGCCTGATGCAGGGCTTGATCCCGGGACTCCAGTATCATAACCTGAGCCAAAGGCAGACGCTTAATGACTGAGCCACCAGGGCATCCTGGGATGACTGCTTGAGTGAAATGTTCTCCCACTGCCTAAAATTTTCACTATGGGAGATGAAAGTCAAAGGCATTGTTAGAGAATCAAGAGAGCAACAGAAGACTAAAGACAAAATGCTGGATTCAAGGGCAGATGGGGTCAGAAAGGAGCTATCACTTGAGCCAGGACAGCAGGTCTGAAGAAAGAGCCTTGAAGTATAGATCATGAGTAGCTAAAATGTCCCAGGCATCAGGATGTTCTAAAGAGAGAAAGAAGAAAGAATGGAAACAAAGAGGGAATAGAAGGATAATAGAGCAAATTTTTTTTCATCCCATGTGGTGTATTTGAGGATTTAGAAATTCTTATCTCTCCAGTATTTGTACCTTAGTGAAAACCAAGGGGATAAAATCAGCCTGTTGATGTGTCAGTTGAAGAGTAGTAACTGGAAATGTTCTTATAAATGGTTTCTTTCTTCCTTTTTTTTTTTTTTAAGATTTTATTTATTTGACAGAGAGAAACAGCCAGAGAGGGAACACAAGTAGCAGGAGTGAGAGAGGGAGAAGCAGGTTTCCCACTGAGGGGGCAGCCGGTCACGGGGCTCGATCCCGGGACTCCGGGATCACGACCTGAGCTGAAGGCAGAAGTCCAACCACTAAGCCACCCAGGCACCTCTGGAAATGTTCTTATAAATGCATTTCCATAATCTAGATATTGGAACACCAAAGAACGCAAAGGAAAAGTTCATCAATTCTCCTGATAACTTTCTTTTTTATTCCATATCCAGATTAATAAATCAGATGTTTTAAAACATTAAAAATGACAGATAAGTTGCAAAATAGTATGAGGGCATTCTTCCAGGTTTCATGCTGGAGATTCGAGGCTGATATACACTCTGGGCAAGGCAATCGCATTCTCATTGGGGAAAACGATAATCTAATCACATTAGTATGACACCGAATGCAATCCAGTGGGATTTAAAGCTGTCATCCCTGGTCTGGATTCCAGAATAGTGAGAGATATTTGGAGATATTGATCGCATTTTACATACTTGTCTCTGAAATATTGTTGAATAAATGCTTTGAATATGATGCCAGTAAATTGATACTTATTCTGTTTATGCAGATGACTGAACAGAAACTTTACGCCTTTGCTGAATGGGTTACTTTGCAAAAACCTGCCTAAACTATCACTAAAAATGCAAATTGTGGTCAAGGGTTCCTTAACGGAGGGCCATGCAATTCTCTCACTGGGAGAAACAGCAGATGGCTCCTCAGGCCATTCACTACATACTGAGAGATTATTTGCCAATTTTACAGTTTTTAAAAATTGATTTTGACTTGACAAGATCACTGAGGTTAATGATTCAATGAGAGCAATGTCTTTTCCTCTTTTCCTGTGGTTTTTAAAAATTCTTTTTAATAACCAGTTGCCCTTTCTATGCCAGTTATGTTGTAGGCCTTTCATTATTTTTAAGTACATTTATTTCCTCTTTTGTATATATTTTAAAATACCTTTCAATTTAACTACCTAACTTACAAACAGCCAAAGTAAGCTATTAACTTTTTCCCCCAATGGCATTTTCACAGAATGAAATTCTTCCCTTGAAATTCAGGAATGAAAAAAACCAAAGCAAAACCACACCCCCTTCCAGATGTAGAGAAAATAAGCTTTATCCTGCTTTGAACTTGCTGAAATTTAAATGACCTTCTTTTGTTTTGTGCCGCTTTGCACCCCACCCGCTTTACTTTCTTCTCTCACCCTTTGGCCCCCACACCATGGATTCAAAGGCTTTCCTAAAGTCATTTGCTGAGCCTCTAAAATGGCCCAGTGGGGTGGGGGATGGGGCAGGTGTCTGTGTTGGCCTCGGATTCGCTCCATCCCATTTTCAATCAGCATTAGCAGAATGAAGAGGTGACGTGGTTGCCTCACAGTTCATCGCTAGAAACTACCGCCTGAAGTCCAATGATAGTGAGCCTTTTCATTTCATCACTGCTCTTGATCTTACCAACTCAGGCAAGAATTTAATTCTGGGGATTTCACTGTCTCTGCCTCTCATACAAGCCAAGGGAGGTTTCTAGAAGCTTTGTAGGAAGATACAAGCCGAGTTCAGAAAGCCTCACTGAGGTGATTATATTAGACACACTTGTCTTGTTCTCTCTTCTACCTTTTCACCACAAGCAGCAGCTGTGTCTGTGTTAGGCCTGTCATGCCTTTCCCTTTTTAAGACAGAGGTCGGATAATCATGCAAGGAGTGGATCAAAGGGCACGATCTTTAAGTAAATTTTAAATTAGCAGGTAGGAGGAAACGAGATGGATAATTTGGTCTCAAGTCTTGTTCTTTCCTCCCCTCCACCCCCACTTCTGACTACATTTACATCCCCAATTTTTGTTTGATGCTGCTCTGAGTACCAATTTGAAGGAATAAAATGGTAAAATACTGATGAAATGTCAACCCACTCACACTAAGCCTTCAGTGGCTTATGCTACACTTCTTTTCCATCAGCGTGAGAATATTCTCTCAATAAGATGGGCTGGGGACTACAAAACAAAACATTACAAAAAGGTGTAGCACGCCTGATGGCTTGGTTGTTAAGCATATGCCTTCAGCTCAGGTCATGGTACCAGGAGTCCTGGGATCGAGCCCCACATGGGGCTCCTTGCTAGGTGGGAAGCCTGCTTCTCCCTCTCTCACTCCCCCTGCTTGTGTTCCCTCTCTAGCTATATTTATCTGTGTCAAATAAATAAATAAAAATCTTTAAAAAAAAGTGTGAACATACTTATGGGAAGGTATAGGTAGATGTATGCCCTTGGCCAAAAGCAGTCTTTTTATGTTAGAGGAGATGATGCTTTTCAATTGAGCAGCAAATGTGCAAGATTTGCCCATGGCACGCTAGGCTGGGGCAGGCTGGAAAGGATCATTGCAGTCTAGTTAATTCTGGCTCTCCCTTGCCTCAGCTAAGCTTACAACCATAGAGATGCCAATCTCCTTTATTTCTTCATTGTACACTCACTAAAAACTCTCTCGATGCAAGGGGTATATTTTTAAAATATCATAAACTCATAAAAGATGGTTTCTGTCCTCAGTCAGGTGTAAACTTTTGTAACATTATCATGGAATCTCTTTTAGGTGCTTCATTAATCATTTGAAAATTTTATGATTGTTTCCTTCATTCGTATGAAATGCGATTATTTGTTTGAGAGGTAGGTTGTGCACGTTTGCGTGTGGTGTGTCTAATATCTAGAGGGCTACAACATAGGGTTGTGCAGGTCGCATACAACACCAGCGGATACCATTCACTCTGTGATGCATGGTGCAAAACCAGTTTCCTGAGCTCCTAGTGGGTCCTAGTCCAATAATTATGCACCCATGCCATGGGTTGGATTCTGCTCTTGAGTCCCATACAATATTCCTAGAAGGACTTTAAACTAGTTGACAGTTTTTTGATAGAGCCCAATATGGAAATGTACTAAATTTTTGGTGTGTTTTGTGATTACGCTGAACATTCAGCAATATCTATGTAATCTGGCATTCCTGAAGAATAAGTGAAAATCCAAAACTTAAAGTTAGCCTGATATATTTTTAAATTTTTACATTTTACTTTTGTAAAACATTGTCAACCTTCCTTACTAAATAGAGTATACATGACACGGTTAAGACAATCCTTCTTTGTAATGGGTTCTAACAGTTATATTTTTAGGGTATTATTTTGAGATATGTAAAGATAAGATAAACAACTAGTGGTGGTGCTGAAGCTTTGTTCAGAAGACCTGCTAGCATCAGGAAAAATTCAAATAAGTGTGACACGCAGGCCTTTTGGTCCCTGCCCGTGGCTGCCTGTCCAACCCGGCCCGAGTTTCTCATGTCTTCATTCTGAATCTCGTCCTCCGCAGTCATGTGGAGCGGTGCGCCGCCACGCAGCACCCCAAGGGTCCGCAGCTCATTTCCTTGGCCCATAATAAGGGAAAATTTGTACTCAAGATGACCGACTGAGTTGACCAAACGTTCCCGGCCATTCTTCTAGGGGACTTCCTGGTTCTTCTTCCCTACCCCGTTGCCCACGCGCACCAAAATACCAAGTGTGCGGAAGTAGAAAGGTATAAATCACCCTCCCTGCTTGTGCTCCGGCCTCAGACCTTTGGAGAACACTCTCCTCGGAGCTTGCTGGTGTTAAAAGTAAACCTCCAATCCTCCATAGTCACATGGGGCCACTAGGTTCCATCGAGTCCAGGTTCTGTGACAATACTGTTCTGGTAGAGAGCAATATCTGTTCCCCTCTTCTCTATCTCCTTGTCTTGCCCATCCAGCTGAGCCATCATCTCCTTGGCAAAACTATTCCGGTCCCCTCCCAGGCTGGGGGAGGGGCCTGCCAAGGCTCCTGCATTGCACAACCTCGGGGGTACCATTCCCATTGCGTCCTGGGAAGCCCCTCCTCTTTCTGCTCTAGTATCCTGACTATGCCTCGGTGGACTGAGCATTCCGCTCTATTCTACTCCTTTGCAGCCACCCTGAAGGGTGACTGCTTTGGGATCTGAAGCCTTATTTCCATATGCATAAATGGTGCTCAGTGGATAATTACTTGAATTGTGCCTAAATATGGCACAGGACATAATTCAGGGGCCCTTAAGCAGTATAAGGCTGAGTTTTCAATCCTGGAATCTGCTCAGATTATTCACTTAGCCTATCTGGGGCGGGTTTTTCTTTGTGGTGATTTCTGTCCTTCAAGTCTTTTCTTCCATTTCCGGGGACTGTAGTTGCTGGCCACCTCATTCAGGTGTCCCTGAGCGCAAAGGAACACTGCTCCTTCTCCTCTTTCCAGCTGCTGTGTTTTTCCTCTTCCTTCTCCTCTTCTTCACCCTCCTCCCCTTTCCTCCTGTCCCTCTTCTTCCTCTTCTCTCTCTCACCCAATTCCCCATTCCTCTCTTGCTCCTCCTCTGCTTTGTTCTCTCCTTCTTTTCTCTCTGAATGCTTCTCAGCAGTAAGGGCTTTTGCCCTTTAACCAACTGCTTGTAAAAGCATGCATGCCTTTTTAGAAGTCAGTCTCTGAATCAGCCAGTGACATTTTGTTTCCCATGACATTCTTATCTTTAGTGGTTCTCCTGGTATTTGCTGTATAGTATGAACTACAAGGTGTTTTCAGGTGTGCCGTTATTACTAACACCTGAATGCAGGGTCTAAGAGCTGTGTGTGTGAGTGCCTATGTGCCGTTTTTGGATAGCAGTTTCTTTTTTGAAGAGTTGTGCAATGCTACCATTTCTTTTGCTTTCTAGGTACTATACTCTCAGTATTACATTTCATCACCCAGGTATAAATACAACTGCCTACCTGCTAGACTTCACAAGGGGAAAGAGAATATTCAAAGGTCATTACTACACAAATAATCCTCAACTCCCCTTTCTTCAGCAGTGACCAGAATTTGGGTTTCATATGTTCACGGAATGATTGTTGCTTTCTATGAAAATTATAGAAGAATGTAGTTTTTATGGTTGCTCCTCCCTCTGAACTTCGACAGAACCCAGCCTGGAATGGTGGTACCTCACACTGCTGTCACTAGCATGCACTTGAGACACTCCTTGAGAATTTACAAAAGGATGGTCACATTTGAAATGGAAAAGACTTTGGCGGACTTATTGTTGGTAACTCTAGTAGTGGGAGTTTGGAGCCAGGTTGAAAGAAAGGGTCTGTGGAAAGGGTGGGGGTGGTAATTTTATGGTATTCAAGGATTGAAAAGCCTTTGAGATTTAGATGTACATATTTTCCCTACTTCTTGTGAGAATACTGCCCATATTTTTACATTTTGTATGCGTAGATGGTTATTTGGTTCTGAGTCAAAGGCAAGCCTAACACTTATATATCTCAAAAGTATTAAATGGCATTGTTATTTATAAAAGAAAGTTACAAATTATGTAGATATCTTTGGATCTAGAATAGTCAGTTCTTAGTGACTAAGTAAATCAGTGGTTCACTGCCTATAAAGAAGGTTGGTTAAAGGGTATTAGTTGTTTTCAACATGAACGAATGTGTCAGCTAAAGAAGGTGTAAATGAGCACCATTTAGTTTTAAAAGCTTATAAAACACTTTCAAAGGTCACTAAAACTTAAAAACCTATCAAGATGAATTCTTGGGCTATATCGCACATCATAAAAGCAATTTTGAAACTTAATTTAATGAGCTTAGCTGTTGATATTTGCCCAGTTAATTGGAGAGTATTGTCTTCTCCCTCTTTGTGCTGTGTAGACACAGCCTTTGGGACTGGAACAGGCTTTGTTACTCATAAGCCAAGGAACTGAATTCTGATGAGGATCATGCTTTGACATAGAATGTGAGCCAATAGTAAATTTGCTTAGGGTCTTGGAAGAGACCTTAAAAGTGGCAGCCAAAAGAGGTGGAGATTGCACCAAGCCCAGAGGAGACAGAAGTTTCTGCTGCTAACAAACATTAACGGAGCTTTTTATTTTTATCATGACTTAGTAGAATCAGAGACCTCAGTAAATCATCGATCATAAAACTCTTCCTTGTGTTTCATAAAAAAAACCAGAATTGACATATATTTAAAATCTCTCTACACCTTCTCAGAGTCTGATCACCATACAAAATAATATGTGAGTTGCCAGATTCTTGTTTGTCAACTAGTTTAGAATTACATGGGGGTCCAGTGGTGAGATTAGAGTTGGATTTTGTGTTATGCAGAGAGCTTGTGACTTGCATCTGTGATGCCACCAAAAATGTCTTGCAGATGATTCATGGTTGTATTTTGAGATCCAGTGTTAATATAACGTTTACCTGAGAGCTGTTGGAATTTTGAGCTTTTTCAGAAATGCTGATACTATGAATGAAGCAGTCTTCAAATATTGTTTTGGAGCTCAATTAGAAATACTTTCAAAAACAGGCTGGTTCGAGTGTAGTGGTGTTTACAATTAATTGATCACAGCCAGTTACAGATTTCTTGGGGTGCCTGGGTGGCTCAATTGGTTACGCGACTGCTTTCAGGTCAGGTCATGATCTCGGAGACCTGAGATGGAACCCCGCATCGGGGCTCCCTGCTCAGCGGGAAGCCTGCTTCTCCCTCTCTCACTCCCCCTGCTTGTGTTCCCTCTCTAGCTGTGTTTCTCTCTGTCAAATAAATAAAAATCTTTTAAAAAATTTTAAAAAACAGTTTCATTACAAGTGATGTTATGATAAGTTTTCTATTCATGTGAACTCTACTTCTAAATATTTTATTTAGAAACTTTTGCTTCAAATTATAAGGCCTGTAGAGGTTTGCATTCATTTAGATGAAAGCATGTGAGCTCCATTCTAAACTCATTTTTATATGACCCACAGTTAAAAGCAGTCCTCTCACATGTCAATTTTATTCATCTTTGCACATTAAAATATAAAGGAGAGAGTTATTTTCCATGGTTTTAAAATGATGTCAATGAGTAATTTTAAAAAAATGGAAGTTGCTTTTTATTTGCTGTAGCCTATTTTGGGATTTCTTATTTGCAAGGGAAACAATGAGTTAACAAACTAAGCGCTTAATATTCTTTTATATAGAGATTATATAAAACACTATTGTAGTGTTTCAGAAAAACCTGTTTACTATACATTTTTGGTTAAAGAGGGCCTTTCAGTCTCTTACATGCATGTGCTTAAATTCTGTTTGTATTGCAATTCTCTAGGGAATATGTCTACCTTGGCGGAATTCTTAATTTAGTGTCAAATTCCTTATTCAGTGCTCAGAGATCATTTATTATTACTGATAATGACAATAAGTCACTTGGTTTTATACATTAAGAAAAAATATTTTAAAGTTTAATTTTATATTACTCAATATAATGCTTTGTTGTTGACACTACTGAGATTTCTGACCATGGACTCAAAGAAAAAATTATAAAATAAGATCTTTCTTACACAAGTCTTTAGAGCATGCTTATTCACTTTTAGAGAAAACTTTTTTTCCCCCCAGAATGACACTACCATTTGTATATGCTTTATTGCTGGTTTTGGGAGAAATTACTCTAGGCAGGAAGAAAGGAAGAAAATTTTAATGAAATTTTTATTTTAGTCAAAATCACTTCTACCATGTGGATTTATTAGTCCCATAATCTGGTTGTTGTAATAACGCCAATACACCGTTGCAGCATTAAGCGTTTAAAATATAAAGGAATTCTGTGATAGCCTGAGAAGTGGCAACGATGGTAATTTCTGTTCCGACAAATTTAATTACTTTTTAAGAATTTTTTATGACATGACTTGATTTTTTACCATTTTTTTTAGATGTAATGATAGAAAATGAATATTTTCTTCTGCATTCCATGAAGGATGCACTTTTAAGAGCATAGCAATATAATATTCATGTCAATGACAGTCTAATTTTTAATGTTCTAGGGTAAAATTATGATTTTTAGGGCAGCAAATGTAGGATACGTTCTCCAACAATAAATAGGAAAGAAGTTGATCTTCATTTCTTATTAATATGTCATCATCAAAATGTATTTATTGTTGATAAATTAATAATGCATTTATTGGCTTCCCCTATGGACAAGTGTCCAGTAAGAAACAACCTATTAGTTGTAGAAGACATGTTCCTGCCCAGCCCTGAAAACGTAGAAATCTCATGTAACTGAAAAGCTTTTGAGGAGATGGTGAGAAGCCCCACAGTTAGTGTCTAGACAGCACTGGAAGAAATACGTCAAACTACTGGAGCAATTTCTACTACACTTGAGAACTTTAAAACCATGAGTTGTTCTTGTCCACCTATTGTACCAGCTTTTTTCTCCAACATATTATCCACTAGAGTTTGAATTAGAATATTGGAATATACTGAGAGGAAGTCCGCGATATCCTCTGAGTGACCAGAGAAGAGAGTCTTACTGGCTGCCTGTGTAAATGCACAGGGAAAGAGACCTTTTTCAGTATGAAATGTCAGAAAGAGTTGGTATGTCTGCACACACCTGCCATCCCGCCTGTATGATGTGGCTACATGCACAAATCACTAAAAACACACAACAACAAGAAAGGCCTCTTTTACTAGAGTTACAACTTATATTCTTTCCTTTCTGTCACGTGAGTAAATTTTGACAACTACCTGTCCAGTGGTATGATCCCATTTTAAGAGCTTCCTGGCTGAAGAGGACACACCACAAAATTGGAGAGGCCCAGTTTACTCTGCTGACTATTTTCATAGTAGGAAAATGAGTTGAATAAGATGGAAAATAAGTATATAATACTATCTTCATTATACCTAGAAATGCATCCACAACCTCAGTGTGAGCTAGGAGAGAGAACACAATTCTAAATGAAGGTATTGCATGCAAATAAATTTTGAATGAAATGTTTACAACTTTTAAGCATCACTTTAAGGTTAGGGTTTTACATAGTTTGCCATCCAAGTGTCAGAATCCTGCTGCACGTGCTTCATTCATTTATTCATCCAGCAATGCCACACTGTTACTGGGAAACAAGAGAAGGCCCTACACTTGTTCATATGTGTACGCACCGCTTCCCCCACACACTCTCGGCATTCAATAAAAGCTTGCAGAATTGAACACTACATTGAACACCAAATACAAGTCATACTGTTATTCATGTACAACTTTTTTCGATTTGTTTTGGAAAACCTGTACACAAAACCACTGCAGAATCCTTTCATAAAACTGGTTGGAGGAATTCTAACTCTCATCTCAGGAATTATTCAAAGCAGGCTTAGATGGGTTAATGAACAAATGCACTTTGATTAAATGAAGGGATGATGAATTTGTTCCTAACTCCATCAATATTCTCTGAGAGAGAGCTTACAAAGAATAACCAGTCAAAAGCAGTGAGTTGAATTGCTATTTCAACAAGCATTACTGATATTATCCCTTTAAAATCCACACATTTATTTGCCTAGGAGGACAATCCTAAAATGCAATATGAATAGAATGGAGGGCCTGAACTCTGCAGTAAGAAAAAAACACATGATAACAATAGTAACTAATGAACTAATTTGAGGACCATAAATATGTATAAGACATTGACATTTGTCATTCACTATTGCAATTGATGTCTAAAAAACACATGACCCAAAAGCAGCCTAATGACGTCTGTCAGGATCTCACAACTAGAAAAATGCAGAGCCAGGGCTGAAAGGAAATTCTCCCTTTCCTCCTTTACACTTACACTGTATCTACCCATCTGCCTAGGAGAGCTCCGGTGTACGAGCTACTTGTTCTCCATCTAGCTAGAGATAGTTCTGCTCCCTCTGTGCCCTGGTTTGGATGATAAATCATGATTGTGTCAGATATCAAATAATGTGATAAATATTATAAAACATAAGAAGAGGAGAAAAGTGGAGAGAAAAATGGAGAGGTTGGATGAGATTTGTACACAATGAATGGAGAAATGGTGAGAAGAGAAACAAGAAAAGATAAGACAATGATGGAAAATTTAGAGGGAAAATGGAAAGAAAGCAGGTGATTCCAAAATACAGAAGAAATTAACTCATAAATTTTAAGATGCAAATTATTCTGAGAGTCATGAGGATCTGAGAAAACAAAAGACTGACCATGACCAGATTAGAAAGGGTCCATCGAATTCAGGGCATCATAAATGCCCTTCACCTTCTCCAGTAGCTTGTGCTTTCATAGAACAATGCAAGATAACAGAAAAATGCTATGTTGACGTGAAGTTTAGAGAGACTCACTCCCTAAGGGGAGTCCTATCACTGAGCAAAGATTTTGTTGTTTTTTTTTGGTTGTTGTTGTTGTTGTTGTTTTTGCAATCGGGCTTTTCTCTTGAGCATTGGGTATATTCCAAGTGATTCTGCATTACCCCATTGTGGGCAAACAATCCTGAGGCATAGGTAAAGAACCAGTTGTCCCTCCACACCCTAAACAATTCAAATGCATTATTAGTCTAAATTCTTAAGCTATCATTTGGGTCAGAGATGTGAGCTCTAGATTGACAGAAGAGTCAAAGCAGAAAACAAAGCCTGAGCACCTGCGGAGCTAGAGTAAGGTTGCCACTTCTTTTTTTTATCGCTAAACATGAAAAAAATATACAGTTTGAGAAGCCTATTTTAATTACATGAAATAAAGGCCATTCTAACAGCAAAAGGGGTAAAAAAAGAAGTTCCTTCCCAAAAACCCCACATTTTTTAAATGAATTGATGTAACCTAGAGAAGAAGTATGCTTTAGCAGTCCTTTCTCTTCTTCTGTATTTTTGTTTTCATTTCCCTGCACCACTGACCAATTTTTAAGAAACACTGATCATGAACCGTCTTCTGCCTAAAACTAGATCAAACTTCAAGACACCAAGGAGGAAAAGATTCAGTCTATTTCAAAGTAATTCTGTTAAATGAGATTCTTACTCAATCTTTAGCAAACTTTGCATTGATTCTTATAAATTTTCAACTACATTTCAAGTGCTGAATTGAAACCTGATTTAGTTCATTATGTTCTCAGTGGAGGAAAAAAGTAGCTCTCACCATTCTCCATATAATAATACAGGTAACTCTTGAAACAGTGTTAAACTGTCTTCAGTCCTGGCTATTCCAGTCCTTACAGCTGTTTCTCCCTGGTCCAGTTTTCCATTCATTCTTCCTCTTGGCCCAGGGAGGTCCTGGGTCCTGGGCACAGTGGGGAAAGCACTGACACTTTGAATTCAAACATGCCTTGGGCAAATAGGGCTGTGGTAAGTGCTACTCTTATTGCCCAGTGAGAGCGGGATGAGGGGCAGCATTCTGACTTGTGTGAGCTGGAAGAGATCTGACTGATGGAACCAGCTAGGACAGCCGAAGGCGTTCCTCAGGGCTCAAGGGACCCCATGAATAGTCCTGAGAGTGCAAGCTCTGGGGTCAGACTGCCCAGATCCCCAGGACCTCGCTTTACATGCTTGCGACGCCACCACACTGACTCTATTTCTGAAATTATAAAATGTGTAGAACAACATACTTCTTTGGGGTGCCTGGGTGGCTCAGTCAGTTGGGCGTCTGCCTTCAGCTTAGGTCATGATCCCGGGATCCTGGAATGGAGCCCGGCAACTGGTTCCCTGCTCAGTGGGGAGCCTCCTTCTCCCTCTGCGCACCCCCCCCACTTATGCTCCCCCTCCCTCCCTCCCTCTCTCTAATAAATGAATAAAATCTTAAAAAAAAATAATGTACTTTTTCAACTGGATCATTTTGAGAAATAGTTATTAAATGGGTGAGGTCCCCAGGGCAGTGCGTAGCAGTTGTTCGGAAAATATGTGGCATAGTTCTCAAGACACAGAAAACAGCTTGCCTGCCTTGCAGTTGGCTTAGTTCCACACTACCTAAGACGGTAATTTTGAACGGAAGTATAGCTGACAGGCCACGTCACATCAGTTTCAGGTGTACAATGCTGTGATTTGACAAGTTTATACGGTACTTTGTGCTCACAAGTGTAGCTGCCATCCCAACATCAACTGTAACACGGTAGGTGTTTAAGGAATAGCAGCTGGCCACTTGGGTATTCGACTGCTGGTATTAGTATACCTTTATTTCCATCAGACTATTGGACTTTAATGTTGGCCCTAGTATCTTGCTCCTGAGTAGTGGTTTAATTATCACCAAAGCAGAGCTGTGATATTACAGTCCTCTCCTCGGTCTTTGAGTAAGAGCACAGCCACTTCCACACGAGCCCCTCCGAACATGGCTGTGGCCTCAGGCGGCCGGGCCTGGGAGGCTGGGGAAAGAGACCATGTGTGAGCTGTGGTGGGACTGAGCGCCGGTTCAAGGCTGGTAATGAGCGGTTGTATAAAAGTCCCCCAAATTTCCCAGAGTTTTACTCATATCAAAAACTAAAAAATTTTTACCTCACGTAGCAGGATATCCAGAGATAAACAGGATTCCATTCACTCACTTCCTTGACCACCCGCAAAGCCTGAGGCATCCTTCACTGAAGCCCAGCGCGAAGACCGCGGGCACGGCCCTCGTCCTCACGGGCCTGCACCCAGGCTGCGGTACCTCATGTCGCCCTGCTGTTTGCTGAAACACTGAAGATCATGTCCCTGGAGTTGGTTTGTCTAGTTTCACCTCTTTGGGTAAGGCAGTCGCTATGCTGCCAGAGGAGCCAAGATGACTCCTGCTTTCTCCTACCAGGGGTGTCTGACTGCCGGCAGGGTGCTTGGAAGCGCTCGTTGACATGAGCTTCTATTCTAATTACAAATCGCCGAAGATATGCAATATGCTTTTTAAATTGATCATGATGATGGTGTGTGTGTGTGTGTGTGTGTGTGTGTGTGTGTGTGTGTGTACACACGTGAGCCACCAAGGTGTTCATGCACCCGATGGTATTATAAATGAGTAGAAATGAGGCAGGGCACATCCATGTTAAAGAAAGTACCATCTAACTTCTCCCTTGTAAATCTTGGGGCAAAAAGTGTCTATTCACATATAACAAGTTATGGTTTTAAAAACATCGTAGTTTCAAGTTAAAGAGCCTAAATAAACAAAGACAATTAAAGAACACATTAAGCTTCACTTTCAGAAAAGTAAGTGCAACTTAAAGTAGGTGTTGCTTTTGCTTGAAAGCAAATACAAACTTTACTGCTTACTGGATATGTGACCTTCAGCAAGGGAACTGTATCAGGAAATACGTAAGTGTTGGTCTCGCGGTCTCAAGGATGGCATGAGCCATTGTAGGTACCATGCTTAGCAGAGCGCTTGGCAAATCAACTTTCAATTAAAAGGACCTGCTGTTAGAATTATTATTTATCCCTCCCCTCATACCACCTGGGATATTTGCAATTAAAAACTGAGTCCTTGGACAGTTAATATGTTAATACAATGGGATGAACCCTTGGTGATATAACTTTTAATACTATGTATGGTATGGAATTAAAGGAGATATATAAATTTGTGTGTAATATATTTTGAGTAAAAGTGAATAAAAATCAGGATGACTATCGTGGTAGGATGCACAAGTCTAAAAGTGGGCATGTGTATGTGTATAAATTAAGCTGTAAATGACCACACAAATGGGACAGTTAACACAGCAGCTTCTCCGCCTCTGTTCCTCCCATCCCTCACTTAGAATCTCTCCTTTCTTTAACTGCTGCAATTGTATGCTTTCCTCACAGACTTCCACATTTCCTTTTCTTTTGATTCCTGTGGCAAGCAGAGAGCTTCCCCTCACCTCTGGTTCTGGTTTGCCCATTGTTTTATGTTGATGTATATAATTGCCAGAATGACATCCCAAATTCCAAAAGATCACCTTTATTATGCTTATTCACCCGAAGTGCAATTGTGGGCTGAAAACTGGTAATGTTTTAAGTACTATTTGTATGGGCAAATGACTGTAGCTTCCAAAAAGATCATCATTTCCCAAAAACCCTCAGAGGAAAAAGCAAGTGAACTTCAGAAAATAAGATTAGCAATTCAGGTAGAATTTTGAAGGTGACACTCTCAGTTTCCTAGAAAAGTGAGTTTCTTAATTTGCTCATCCACCATGTTCTTTCTCTGACATAAGAAAAAGAAGGAAAAGGAATAAAGCTAAGATGAATGATTGAAGCCATAGGCATCCCAGCGGTGTCGAGTTTTGACGGGGAGCATGCAGGGAGGTGGCTGTGTCCCAGGAGAGACAGGGGACGCCCGTGACTCGTGTTACCATCAGGCTCCCAAGTCTAGTCTGGTCTGCAAGGACCTCCAGGAACAGATTCAGAGCTCTTTAATAAGTATTCCAGAGAGTCAGGCTTTCCTGGAAAAAACAAATTAGTGTGAGAAGCCAGTGCTGTGCAATTTCAGTTTTAAAAATAGCCAAGTGTTGTTAAGGCTGCTGTGTGCATGAGAGAAAAAGAAAGCCCTTGTTAATATTTGCCTCAGCTTTCACATTAAAACAGAGGAGCGACCCTGAGATTCTTGCCTGACAAATACGGCCAAGGTCATGAGGTTCCTATCACGTGGAGTCACTTTTGAGTCCTTCAGATGACAAAGGTTGGGGGGACCGTGTCCCCTTTCCTCAAATGGGTCTTGTGATAAAGGACGGCCAAGGGATGGATAGCTCTGCCTCTTTCACTTAGGACCAGAGCTGTGCTTTGCTGTCCAGTTCTACTCTTCATCAGCCTCATTGCCCTGGGAGGCTGCAGGGACATTCCCCACAGCCAGCCCCGCCTCTGCCAACTGCAGAGACCCTACCTGGCGCTCGAAGTTGGTGCGTCAGCATTTTAGGTAGAAATGAATGAAAAATCAATCAGCATGACTGCAGTGGTGGCATGCACAACTCTAACCTAGTTTGTCCCTCATTTTCAACTCTTCACCATTGACCCAAGCAAGGTTTAAGATGGTAAGTGAATCTCTAATAAATGTGTTGCTTTTGCTTCACTGGCGATTTGGGGGGGGGGAGGCGGGGGGTTCTTTTTTTACTCAGAGCAAGCAAATCTAACCTGCTTAGGAAGCCACATGTAAAATGAATGATGATGTCAACTTTCAAGCAAATGTTCTTTGTTTGCCCTGGTTTAAGATTCAATTCCTCATTAGACCAGGGATGGCTCCCATACAGATATGTCAAATGGTTGTTTTGTTAAGTCATACTTCAAATTCAGCGATTTAAATATTTTTTTAAAGTCCTTCTATATCATTGCCATATCCTTTTGTAAGCAACTATAATTCTTTATATCAAAACAATAGTGATTTAAATTTCTAGATTTACAATTCTGCAAAGATAGAGTTAAACACTATTTGGACTCTGGCTACATAAGGGAAACTGGAAGTGTTCAAAGCTGCAGTCTTCAGCTCCCAAAGACGGCTACATAAACTTTCTGAACAGATTGGGTTAAATATTTTTACAGACCCATTCTATGATGATAAGGCGGTAATAAGTGCAAGGCAACACTCCAAAGGGTTCCAAATCTCACGAGCCTCTTTGTATGTGATGCTCTCACAGTGAAGAAGATTCCCTGGGTTATAAAGATGAAGAGTCTACTTCTTCTGGTGCTGATTTCAATCTGCTGGGCTGATCATCATTCAGACAACTATACTCTAGATCATGGCAGAGTTATTCACATCCAAGGTAAGAAAACACAGGTTCTCTTATGAAAGTCAAATTAATTTCAAGTCACTAGGAATTGGGATGCTCGGTTGGTGCTTCTGAATTTTAGTTCTGCTGCATTGACTTTTTCTTTTCCTTTCTGTTAATTGGTGAACATGCTCTCCCTGGTGTTTGACTGCTGTTGCATTACAGTAGGGTTCAGAATTGAGGACGATTAAAGTGGAATGGCTTAACAACGTCCAGCTGCAGGGGGTCCCTGCCGAGGTTCAAGGCTTTTTAGTACAGTGGCTGCCTTCTAAGTACAATGCAGGGCAGAAAGCTTATTTAAATGTAAGCAAGAGTGGGGGAGACAGAGGAAGTGAAACTTAGGATGAAAGGTCATTCTGTGAGAGTAATAGTTAAGAAACACAATGTGAAAATGAAAGTCAGAGGAGCTAAGGTTCAGGAGAGAGTAACTCACCTATGACAATCTCTGGTAAAGCTTCAGTTTTCCCCTGGACCAAAACATTGCTCCCACGAATTTCTTTCCGGCTCAGCTGAATCCTAAGGCTGAGAGCTGTAGCAAGATTTGAGACTGCATGCAGCACAATGCAGCTGTCCCACAGTCCCAGCTTCAGATGAGGGACATCCTGCATTAGGAAAGCGGAGAGACTTATGCAATAAGAAGAGAGTTTTAAAGGAGCTGTAGCGTCTCTCTTTGCCCTTGGATGCTGAATAATTAAAATAAGAATTATAGACCTCAACAGCTTAAACATATGATGATATTAATTTTAGATGAACTCAGTTTGGAGACGAGAGGCATTATAAGTTTGCCAAGAGACATAAAACATTAAGTTATAGCTTCAAGGTCAAAAGCATAGTCTCAGAAAACTGCCATCCCCTGTTGGAAAGTATGGTTTGTGAAGGTCAAATGATAGTGTAAGTATTGCCAGAAGTACTTTCCTGCAGATATTACGACTACACAAATATAATTCTGAATTTGACGATGTCTAGCTATTTTAGACATCTCTCTTTCAGTTCTCTTTGCTTCTCACAGTTTTAATGTTTTCCAACATTGGACCATGAGAAGGAATTATCTAATTATAAATTTTACTGTGCAAGCTGCTGACTCAGCTATTTCTTTTGACATGTATAGTAGAATCAAAGCTATCTCTCAAAGGCTGCATGGCATTGCACACAAAGATTTCTTGAGGAGGGAGAACGTCCTTTAACATCTAATCACAGAATTCAATTTGGCCAAAATAGTAATACCCAGTCATCAACAGTAGCAGTTTTAAATTCTATGTAAAATAAATTTTGACTGTGGTTTCAAGTAATTATTAAGTTCCTGTTACATGATTAACTATGTACAAAACATTTAGTCTAAATTGCATCCAGAGTATGAAAATAATATGTTTAAAATACTCCTGGGGAGTCTACAAGTCAGACTCAAATTTCCTTAGCGAGGAAAACTTCCATTGTTCCAGCCCTTCTAGCCCCAATACTCTACTGAGATTTAGTGCAAAGGAATTTTCGACACAAGTGATCAGAATTATCCAGATCATTATGATACCCATTTTTAAAAAGTGACTCGATGGTCCACTTCATTTTAATTGTAAATTCATATTCTTAGAAAGTTACTCACAGCTTTCAAGTAATAAAACTACAAGGCTTATATTTTGCATGTGGAAGTTAATCCTGAAATGTGATTTGGGAAAAGATTATGACGTTATGTCTGTAAGTCTGGGATTTATTTTGAAATTGCTCTAAATATCCATCATCGTTATTTTTATTTAATAAAAAGTTTTCTTTCTCTTTCATGAGTGTATTCAGATTGAACTTTTTCTTCAGTCCTTCAGAGAAACACCTCCAAGTGGTCTGCCATAATCTCAGCTGTCTTTTACAACACAGAAGTGAACCGTAGAGCAGAGTAGATAATCCCTGAAGCAGATGACCTTTACTACTTGCTGAAATACTATATTATTTTCTCACATTTAAAACTGTTATTTATCAAATTTGGCCCAGAGGAATTTAAGGGAGCTGAAGTCCTCCTAAAACTTCATATGAATTTTACAGTCAGAAGATGAAATTAGTAATCTAAATCTCAAATTCCTGAATTAGACTGATAAGCAGTATGAACTTCTCTCAGTGATAGAAAATTGTTCAAAATTCATGTTACTACAGAAACACCTTTTCTCTCTCCCATTTTTCATTAAATTTCTATTGCTGTACTCTAAGTTCTCCAGGCCTAAATAATACCAGAGGAATAATGTATATGATCCTCGAATTCTCCTTGGCTGCCATGATAGAGATGTGTGATACTTAAATATATTATTGAGTCTCGGGCATAAGAATCACATCACTTTTCTGAAGGCTTGCTCTCAATTTTGTCATGGAAGCTTCCATAGAGATCTAGGCACAAAAAACTTACTGTGGGTTTAAAAAAAAAAAAAAAGTTAGGTTCG